>JAWZYT010000298.1:697500-780000 GCA_034508575.1 Petrolisthes manimaculis | reverse complement strand
TGACTTGAAGATGTGTAAGGTGGTGCAGTCAGTCAGTTCACAAGGCAACGTGTATATGGAGATTCACACTAATATCAACCTTGTAGCAGAAGACAATAAAGACCAACACGGCATCAAATACAACGGTTTGAGTAATTGTAGAGTGTATAATTATGGAAAGTCACACTAATATCAACCTTGTAGCATAAGACAGTAAAGACCAATATGGCAATAAATACAACCGTATGAGTATTGGGAAGGTGTTGTATGATGGGAAATACAGGATTTCAGACCTTAACACGCGTTCAATAAAGTTTAATTTTAAGAAATGTTGAAAATGGTTGCCAGGTTCTTTATTAACATGTTTGATGAAACATTAACTGAGCATCCCATGTATTACTTGATGGAACTATTACAATGTTTAAATAATTATGAATATATATAGTTCTCTCGCAACTCATGACAGATAAAACCAATAGAACCTCTGTCACCAAAAATATTATGTTATGTGTGTGTACTGGCTTATATACAGTATATAAGTATATTACATGCCCACAGAAAAGAGAGATACAGAGCAAATAATTTTTTTGCTACCAAGAGACAAATGACAAAACAATGGTTTCATAGTCAGATTCGAATATTTCAATATAACTGGCTATTATTAAAAATATTCAAAATATTACAAGGCTGCTATGACGTGAGGGATAATGAGAGCCTTGATTATAAACTGTTAGATAGATACGGGGAATATTGAAGTGTGTTAGTGGTATCAACACTTAACACATGTAATATGAAGTTATTCACATTTGCTTCATTCAATAAAGAGCATTCTGGTTCATGATACTTATTCAGTTATTGTGTAAGTATTTTTCAGCATTTAGTGCTTGATAATAGCCAGTGAATATTATACGAAAAAAGTATACAATAATGTTATCTCGGTTTTGTGATGCATCATAATATTAAATTTAAAGTTAATCACATATTTAATTATGTTAATAATTGACACGAATATCGGTATATAAAGAATTGATAACTGGGCATCCACACATTTTGCACCTCCCGAAGAATCATTTTTCATCTCTTGTATAGGCATCCCCCCCCCCTTACCCTCCTCAAACCCCTCCTTACTTCTCCCTCCCACCAGTGAATGGTTCGAACGAGCAGAGCTCACAACTAGTGATTCGGGGTTATCTCGGCCAACGTTGACAACGCTGGGTGGGCCTTACGGGAGTTTGCCCAGCTGTATAGTAAAAAGAATATCCATCTCACACATAAATAATAATAAAATGTAAGTCACAACTCTCTGAGTAGTCCGGTCTCTTTAAAAAAAGTCAACAATTTATCAGTCACACCAGGATCCCCATCACCCAAGACAGAGTTCAGATTCAGTAGAAGAATGGTTGCCGAGAGACACCTTTTATACAGATACATTTCATAAATAACTAGTAACCTGAAGGCGTTGCCAGTTGTTTATTAAATGTATCTGTATACAGAGTTATTCAAAATTATAGTGACAAAATTACAGGGTGAAGTCAGATAATTATGGAGCCCTTTGACCTCACATAACTCAAGAACGGGTCTACCGATTCTAACGAAATTTGGTGTGTTTATTGGGAGTCCTAAGGACTTTCCAACTGCAAAATTTCGAAGAAATCGGAACAACTTCATATTTGACATTCAATTTGACCCTGAGGCGATCTTAAAGGTCATTAACCTTTTCAAGGTCGAATAAAGGTCAAAATTTAGGTCTTGCTAAATACTACAATATGAGCCCAGGTAGAAGTCTCTAGCTCAAGCGAGTCCCGAGATATGGCTATAAATGTGTTTTGACACTTTCGCTGACCTTGACCCTTAACCTTGACATCTGAAAATCTAATCAATTGTTGCCACTACAATACCCGACCTTCCCACAAAGTTTCATCAAAATCCGTCCATGCGTTTTTGTGTAATCCTGCTAACAGACAAACAAACAAACAGACAAACAGACAGGGGTGAAAACATAACCCCCTTGGCGGACGTAATAAATGTATATAAAAGATAAATCTGATATATATATATATATATATATATATATATATATATATATATATATATATATATATATATATATATATATATATATATATATATATATATATATATATATATAATACATTTAAGTTTAGTCCTGATAATAGTTGTACATATGATTTGTACACATATATTTTTGGATATAATTTATCTGAGAGGTGTGTGTGGTGTTTCATGGTGTAGTAAATGACGTACGGAGAAGTATGTGAGGGATATGGTGTGTATATGAATGTGCTGTAAAGTGTGCAAAGGAACATCTTAAGGTGGTTCAATCATGTGGAGCATATGAGGATTGAGCGGTTGGTTAAGATGTTTATGAGAGTGATGTAAATAGACGGATGGGAAAATTCATACCGGGAGTAGGTTAAGGTTGACGGATGGAGTTGGTAGGTGTATGAGTGAGAGTGGCATTGGTTGATGGGAGGGACGCCAATTGGCAGGTGATTGAAATGCATGGAGTTGATTCATTTGTGGCCACTTTTTTTAATTGAGACGTCAAGACATACATATAAATATGTACAGCTTCGGACTGATCAATGGTCCACACTTCTTCCACCCTTGCCTTGGTGTGGGCCTCAACGGATATGGTATCACTGACAGGTGGAGGGGGGAGGGGAGAAATGTGGGCGGAGTTGTATAGGGGGGGTAATGTGGGAGTCTTTACCACGTAGCGTTACCAATGTTGAGCCCTCCAGAAATTTGAATCCCGAACCACTTGTGATCATGGATGTGAACCACTCACTTGAAGGTGGTAGGAGAGGAGGGGTTGGGTTGGGGAGAGGGGGGTAAAGCTTCACCAATGATCGAGATGGAGAGAATTATTGGATCAAGTAGCTAAATGTTTTCTTCTGTAATCTAAATCCAACTCTGATGCTGCATTCCATGGGATATTCTTTATTATTTGAAATGAATCCAGATTTTACCTAATATAATTAACACGACACCAGTTTTTTATGACTAATATATCAAGCGATGCACCACCTACCCAGTGTTAAGTTACATTTTAAGTAAATCCTTTATTTTTATCCTGTATCATTTATGACATTTTCTAAGAAACGTCTATTGTGTAACTGGTTACCAAAGGATAATAGTTATAGTGTAAGATGTTAATTACCTAATAACTACTCCATCTGTTCTTCCTCACCCTGTCCTCCCTTATTCAATTCACTGTTTCCTCTCCCTCCATCCCAGCATTCCTTACTCTCCATCTTACCACCACTACCATCATTCTGTGTGTTGCTGCATAATCTGTTAATGCGCAAACACGACCACAATAGAAATAAAAGTGATATTTGGTATGCAAATACAATCCGTTATATATGACGAATATATTTATTACCTTTATTTATTTATCTGAGGTCAACATCTAGGCCAGCCATTCAGACGCCCAGTATAGTGAACCAATCACAAGATTTAGAGGATATTGTTATTACTAATTAAAACAGGGAAAAATTGAAATCAGACATTTATTGGTTATTGTTTACATCTCCACAAGTCCTCGTCACGAAGCATTTAAACCCATAATCCAACTGGGTCTGTAGGCACCACACTGTAATTATAATAACCACAATTATAATAACTGTTAACTTATTATAACCTGAAGTTTATACTTCGACCTCACGTTTGCATTAAGCATGTGTAATGTTTGTTTTGTTTTCTTATTATTATTATAAGCACCGATATATGTATTGCTTTAGACCCTTAGCCACGATGATATACAGTATATACACTATTTATATACACTTCTATGAAGATATTAAGGCTTGAAATACTGTAGATTACATATTTCATTTTATTACTCATCAATTTGTTGCTAGTATCGTGTTCAACCACCCTCCTTCTCAATGACAGCCTGCAGTCGCTCGGGCATTGAGGCACCATGCCTCCTCACTGTATAATATATATGGTTTTCCCCGAAAAATCTCCCACTGTGTTCTGGTGTGACGTAACAAATCTGCTGTGGTTCTCTGTCGTTCTGGCTCCCACGTGTTAACGATAGAACCTCATAGATTTTCTATAGGGTTCATATCGCAGTCTTAAATAGACAAATCTATCACCTGCAAATAATCATGAGTAGTAAACCATTCTTGAACTTTCCTCGCCATATGGATAGGGCATCGGTCGTGTATAGGACAGATAAGGGTGAGTAGTTGAAAAGAAATTAAAAACATTTAGAATATGTGCTTCATTATATTGCATTTGATCGATCTATTAAATAAAGACACTGTCTATTGTTCACCCCCGTAGAGAGATACTGATTATAATTATTATCCTTTGGATATTAAGCAACAAATAACGGAGCTGAGACAATTAATTTTCTGTCTTCAGCTTTACCAGTATTCTTTTCACCCCTCATGCTGGCAGTCCCCCTCTTTATCACCTCTTCTCGCCGTAAAATAAATAAATTTCTACCTATATTTTTCAAGTAACTGGCAACCTCACACAACCTCCTCTCACCTGTCTTCTCTCTCTCTCACGTCCCCTTCCTTCCTTGCCTTCTGTAGTATTTTTTATCTTTTGTTTCTCATATTTTTAACCTTCTCATTCGTTCTTTGAAAGTTTTAATGACATAGGCCTTTCTCCCTTATCACCCATTGTCCTTCAAATTTATGCAAGCAAAAGGATATGATAATAGTTATGTAGAATATATATATATATATATATATATATGAAATGAGAGAGAAAGAAGGGGGGGGGGGGGGGTATGGAGGGGCTGGTGGAGGAAGAGAGAACAAGAGAGACGCCAATAGCCGTGGCTGTAGAGACGTTTTCTTGAAGATTTATGGTTGACTTTGGGCGAAGGAACTAATGGAGATGGAGTTCACATTAACAAACCTATATAATTAAGTATTGAATTTTATCATTGTCATCATAATATTATTATTTTCTACTCTCATCTGTAGGCTAATTAAGTATTGTTCGATATCAGCAGAACTGTAATGACATCAGATAGGATGAGTGACTATAAAACTTGGACATATGTAATGAAATGGCTATACTCAATGGTAAATGTGTTTCAACAATAATGAATATATTAAACAAAATTATGAGAACCACAATTATCCATATATTATATGTGAAAATAATAATATTCTGTGGAACGGAATGAGACAATCGAATCTCTCCTGCAGAATATAGGCTTATTTCTGGTGAAGTGAAGGTTCGAGTCATGTGAACCACAGTTCCCTTTACACACACACACACACACACACACCAATCCCACATCTTGTAGCTTTCGCAGGCTTACCAACCTAACACACGGGGGGGAAAATAACTTGTTCTACGTTACATATAGTGTATTATTGGATTACAAGTAAATTTCTGGCCATAACAAGGAAATCATTAACACGTAGACAAAGCAGAATAAAGCTAGTTACTATTTGTGAAACATATGATAATCAGTGGTGACAACCTATGAGACGTCAGCCTTCATAACCCTACACATTTCTAATGACGAGTATTTATGTGCACACAATAATATAAAGGATTAATTCAATAGAAGACTATCATCATCATCTTGCTATTACTTTTAATACTAACTTTATAAAGATATTATTGCACCTTGTATTCCACAATATTTATATAATAAAACTCTTAATAGTGACAACATTAAAGTAAAATACAATATACAGAAATACAAATTCCAGTTCCATTTCTATAAAGCATTACATATTTGTCTTCCATTCTTCTTAGTGTTTAAAATTATGATTTTAGATGCGGCCTATAGGCCTATATATTACGTCTAGTTATCACCCACAAGACTTAATTATTGATGTTGGCAATCTTGCAAACCAATGTATTTTGAGAGCCAGAACTGTTACATATTATTCTCCCGACAAAGAGAATAAATATGTTTGTCACCTTTGATTCTCCAGGTTTAATAAAAACAGTGGATTATCGGTAAATTTTTACTTAATAATTTGGTTATGGGTGATAAGAGAGAAAAGCTTATGTCATTAAAACTTTCAAAGAACGAATGAGAAGGTTAAAAATATGAGAAACAAAAGATAAAAAATACTACAGAAGGCAAGGAAGGAAGGGGACGTGAGAGAGAGAGAAGACAGGTGAGAGGAGGTTGTGTGAGGTTGCCAGTTACTTGAAAAATATAGGTAGAAATTTATTTATTTTACGGCGAGAAGAGGTGATAAAGAGGGGGACTGCCAGCATGAGGGGTGAAAAGAATACAGGTAAAGCTGAAGACAGAAAATTAATTGTCTCAGCTCCGTTATTTGTTGCTTAATATCCAAAGGATAATAATTATAATCAGTATCTCTCTACGGGGGTGAACAATAGACAGTGTCTTTATTTAATAGATCGATCAAATGCAATATAATGAAGCACATATTCTAAATGTTTTTAATTTCTTTTCAACTACTCACCCTTATCTGTCCTATACACGACCGATGCCCTATCCATATGGCGAGGAAAGTTCAAGAATGGTTTACTACTCATGATTATTTGCAGGTGATAGATTTGTCTATTTAAGACTGCGATATGAACCCTATAGAAAATCTATGAGGTTCTATCGTTAACACGTGGGAGCCAGAACGACAGAGAACCACACCAGATTTGTTACGTCACACCAGAACACAGTGGGAGATTTTTCGGGGAAAACCATATATATTATACAGTGAGGAGGCATGGTGCCTCAATGCCCGAGCGACTGCAGGCTGTCATTGAGAAGGAGGGTGGTTGAACACGATACTAGCAACAAATTGATGAGTAATAAAATGAAATATGTAATCTACAGTATTTCAAGCCTTAATATCTTCATAGAAGTGTATATAAATAGTGTATATACTGTATATCATCGTGGCTAAGGGTCTAAAGCAATACATATATCGGTGCTTATAATAATAATAAGAAAACAAAACAAACATTACACATGCTTAATGCAAACGTGAGGTCGAAGTATAAACTTCAGGTTATAATAAGTTAACAGTTATTATAATTGTGGTTATTATAATTACAGTGTGGTGCCTACAGACCCAGTTGGATTATGGGTTTAAATGCTTCGTGACGAGGACTTGTGGAGATGTAAACAATAACCAATAAATGTCTGATTTCAATTTTTCCCTGTTTTAATTAGTAATAACAATATCCTCTAAATCTTGTGATTGGTTCACTATACTGGGCGTCTGAATGGCTGGCCTAGATGTTGACCTCAGATAAATAAATAAAGGTAATAAATATATTCGTCATATATAACGGATTGTATTTGCATACCAAATATCACTTTTATTTCTATTGTGGTCGTGTTTGCGCATTAACAGATTATGCAGCAACACACAGAATGATGGTAGTGGTGGTAAGATGGAGAGTAAGGAATGCTGGGATGGAGGGAGAGGAAACAGTGAATTGAATAAGGGAGGACAGGGTGAGGAAGAACAGATGGAGTAGTTATTAGGTAATTAACATCTTACACTATAACTATTATCCTTTGGTAACCAGTTACACAATAGACGTTTCTTAGAAAATGTCATAAATGATACAGGATAAAAATAAAGGATTTACTTAAAATGTAACTTAACACTGGGTAGGTGGTGCATCGCTTGATATATTAGTCATAAAAAACTGGTGTCGTGTTAATTATATTAGGTAAAATCTGGATTCATTTCAAATAATAAAGAATATCCCATGGAATGCAGCATCAGAGTTGGATTTAGATTACAGAAGAAAACATTTAGCTACTTGATCCAATAATTCTCTCCATCTCGATCACTGGTGAAGCTTTACCCCTCTCTCCCCAACCCAACCCCTCCTCTCCTACCACCTTCAAGTGAGTGGTTCACATCCATGATCACAAGTGGTTCGGGATTCAAATTTCTGGATGGCTCAACATTGGTAACGCTACCCCCCCTATATAACTCCGCCCACATTTCTCCCCTCCCCCCTCCACCTGTCAGTGATACCATATCCGTTGAGGCCCACACCAAGGCAAGGGTGGAAGAAGTGTGGACCATTGATCAGTCCGGAGCTGTACAGTCTCCTCCACTCCCGCTTTCACCAGTTCAGCGTTGCCAACATATACACCTGGCATCGCGTGAGCTACCATTTCCATCTCTCGCATCCGAAACACCTGCCATCAACCCTTACTCTTACTGCCAAGTGTTTCGGATGCGAGAGTCGAAACTGGTAGCTCACACGTTGGCAACACTGAACTGATGAAAGTGGGAATGGAGGAGACTGTACATACAGTTGGCTCCACTCCCGCGTTGGCCACTGCGCGTTGCCAATGTTGAGCCACCCAGATATTCGAATCCCGAACGAAGCGAAGCACTCATGACCTCCATCTCCCCAACTCAGTCGCGAGCTGATGGGATGGAGACACGAGCACACTCATCATGGGGTCGCTTCTACCTGACGAGTTGTGGGGAAATTAGAGAGAAAGAAGGGGGGGGGGGGGTATGGAGGGTCTGGTGGAGGAAGAAAGAACAAGAGAGACAGTGGCTGTAGAGACGTTTTCTTGAAGATTTATGGATGACTTTGGGCGAAAGGACTAATGGAGATGGAGTTCACATTAACAAACTTATATAATTACGTATTGAATTTTATCATTGTCATCATAATATTATTATTTTCTACTCTCATCTGTAGGCTAAGTATTGTTCGATATCAGCAGAACTGTAATGACATCAGATGGGATGGATGTCTATAAAACTTGGACATATGTAATGAAATGGCTATACTCAATGATAAATGTGTTTCAACAATAATGAATATATTAAACACAATTATGAGAATCACAATTATCCATATATTATATGTGAAAAGAATATTCTGTGGAACGGAATAAGACAATCGAATCTCTCCTGCATAATATAGGCTTATTTCTGGTTAAGTGAAGGTTCGAGTCATGTGAACCACAGTTCCCTTTACACACACACACACACACATACCAATACCACATCTTGTAGCTTTCGTAGGCTTACCAACTTAACACATGGGGAAAAAATAACTTGTTCTAATAAAGTTAAATAAAGTTAAAGTTGCAGGGTTTTAGTTCTGGTATCTACCTCTGATGAGGTACTCTCCTGAACGTCAGCCAGGCAAGCCCAACTCCCTACCATGGTGCCCAGCCATGGCTGTAACCCCCCAGTAAACAGTTTGTAACTCTCGGGCCTGGGCGAGGCTCGATCTGCCGACCTCATGGATGCGAGGCAGGCGCGTTACTACTGTACTAGCCAGGGGCTACATATAGTGTATTATTGGATTACAAGTAAATTTCTGCCCATAACAAGGAAATCATTAACACGTAGACATAGTAGGATAAACCTAGTTACTATTTGTGAAACATATGATAATCAGTATTGACAATCTTTGAGATGTCAGCCTTCATATCCCTACAAATTTATAATGACGAGTATTTATGTGCACACAATAATACAAAGGATTAATTCAATAGAAGACTACCATCAGCATTTTGCTATTACTTTTAATACTTACTTTATGATGATATTAATGCACCTTGTATTCCACAATGTTTATATAATAAAACTCTTAATAGAGACAACATTAAAGTAAAATACAACATACAGAAATACAAATTTCAGTTCCATTTCTATAAAGCATTACATATTTGTCTTCCATTCTTCTTATTGTTTATAATTATGAATTTAGATGCGGCCTATATACCTATATATTACGTCTAATTATCACCCACAAGACTTAATTATTAATGTTGGCAATCTCGTAAACCAATTTATTTTGAGAGCCAGAACTGTTACATATTATTCTCCCGACAAAGATTGATTGATGGATATTAGGCGCCGCAACATCGAGGTCCTATAGCGCCAGAAAAAATGTGATAGAGAGGTGTGACAGCAAGCAGGAAGGAAATGAAAAGAAAAGAGGGACAGTTGAAGAACTGAAAGATGGGAACTATTTAGTCTGGTCTCTCACTAGCGACCTTCCTAGCATGGGAAACCCTCTCTCCCCGAAATCAGGGCAGAGCAGGGGCCGGAGCCCCCTCTAGTATAGCTCGCCAGGTCCCAGAGACACACAAGCCCCCCACCACGTCAAGGCTTTTCCCGTTGAGGGGTCCCGACAAAGAGAAAATATATGTTTGTCACCTTTGATTCTCCAGGTTTAATAAAAACAGTGGATTATCGGTAAATTTTTACTTAATAATTTGGTTATGTAATTATTGATTAATGTTAATTTGCAATGGATAACAATATTTTTATTACTTGAACATTTTGAGCTAACTATCACACAGTTTACAATGTGGCGAAATAATATCAGTTATATATTCAACTCGAAAACATTAATCAGTCATTACATATCATTATCTCCGTCTAACTCGTATACACAACTAATTCAATTCATCCTACCATATCTTCACTCACGTCGCTCATACATTCATCCCCAACCACCATCATTTTTCCTTCCCATTTCTCCTTTCCACCAGTGAATGCTTCTAATGAAACTTTCAGTGTATGGTGCGATAGTTCTATACGAGACAGAAGTGGCAACACTCCACCAGCCCCTCCACAACCTGCCCCCATCTCTTCCTCTCTCTCTCCCTCACCTCCCCCTCCATAACTCGTCAGGTAGAAGCGACCCCATGATGAGTGTGCTCGTGTCTCCATCCCATCAGCTCGCGACTGAGTTGGGGAGATGGAGGTCATGAGTGCTTCGCTTCGTTCGGGATTCGAATATCTGGGTGGCTCAACATTGTCAACGCGCAGTGGTCAATGCGGGAGTGGAGCCAACTGCACAGCTGGTCAAACTCACGTGAGGCCCACCCAGCGTTGTCAACGTTGGCCGAGATAACCCCGAAACAGTCTGTCTGTCTGTCTGTTTAGCCATTATGCACAGCCGCATCGTTTCACCTAGAGTAATAATTTTTACATACGATTTTTCGCTGAGACCTGAGGAGTGTCTTGGCAGTATATAAAAAAAAATCTTCAATGATTAACCCCTTAAAAACGACTTTTTTCATTTCCCCCACCCCCAGCTGACAAATGGGGGTCGAAAATTTTCAAATTTCGACTTTCATTAGGCAAAAAAAATATTGCAGACTATAAGAGCTTGAATTTACACACCAGGAACTGAAAACGAAAACCTCTTAGGTGACCAAATAAGGGTATAACAAGAGCATCTAAGTCCGAAAAAACATAAATACAATAATATCCCATGAAATATTATAACGTTTTCTGTGAATGTAAGAGGTTCACATTCATAGAAAAACGTCATACGATCTCTTTCTCTCTCTCTCTTCTACACACACACACACACACACTCTCTCTCTCTCTCTCTCTCTCTCTCTCTCTCTCTCTCTCTCTCTCTCTTCCACACACACACAGATAGATAGATAGATAGATAGATAGATAGATAGATACATAGATAGATAGATAGAGATAGATATATAGATGGATAGATAGATAGATAGATAGATATAGAGATAGGTAGATAGATAGATAGATAGATATAGACACAGATAGATAGATAGATAGATAGATATAGACACATATAGATAGATAGATAGATAGATATAGACACATATAGATAAATAGATAGATAGATATAGACACATATAGATAGATAGATATAGACACATATAGATAGATAGATAGATAGATATAGACACATATAGATAGATAGATATAGACACATATAGATAGATAGACAGATATAGACACATATAGATAGATAGATAGATGTAGACACATATAGATAGATAGATAGATAGATATAAACACACATAGATAGATATAGACACATAGATAGATAAATAGATAGATATAAACACACATAGATAAATAGATAGATAGATATAAACACACATAGATAGATAGATAGATATAAACACATATAGATAGATAGATAGATAGATATAGACACATATAGATAGATAGATATAGACACATATAGATAGATAGACAGATATAGACACATATAGATAGATAGATAGATAGATAGATATAGACACATATAGATAGATAGATAGATAGATAGATAGATAAATAAATAGAGATAGATAGAGACAGATAGATAGATAGAGATAGATAGATCCCCGGACAACGTCGGGTATCCCTGTTAGTTAAAGATAAGATTAAACTTTTCATATTACGATGTAACACAAAAAAACTGAGGTAACATTATTGTATTATGTTATTATATAATATTCAATGGTTATCATCAAGCACTAAACGCTGAAAAATGTCTTACACAATAACTGAATAAGAATAATGATGAATGAAGCAAATGTTTATATTACCTTTATATTACATGTGTCAAGTGTTGATACCAATAACACACTTCCATTTCCCCTGTATCTACCTAACAGTTTATAATATTCGTGTCAAATATCAAGGCTTTCATTATCCATCACGTGAAAGTAACCTTGTAATTCTGAATACTTTTAATAATAGTCTGTTGTATTGAATATAGTGAACACGAGCTGTTTGGTAATTTACTATGAGTCCCTCGGTATTTCATCTGTTTCTAGGTAGCAATTTGTTTTATTTTGGCAGATAATAATAATACTAGTGAGCAGAGGCCAGGGAGGTTGTGTCTGACAACCACAGGCTTGTCAACTGTATTTTTTTTTCCATTAATTAGAGACTGACGTTGACTCTAGTCTTATTAACCCACATTAGTTTTGATACTCGAAGAGGATTATGAGTTGGTTGAAAACCACTAAACTGGTAAGGGTACTGAAGACTGAGTGTGGAAATATTCCCTCACCAACATGTTGGCAGTCCTGATGACTTGAAGATGTGTAAGGTGGTGCAGTCAGTCAGTTCACAAGGCAACGTGTATATGGAGATTCACACTAATATCAACCTTGTAGCAGAAGACAATAAAGACCAACACGGCATCAAATACAACGGTTTGAGTAATTGTAGAGTGTATAATTATGGAAAGTCACACTAATATCAACCTTGTAGCATAAGACAGTAAAGACCAATATGGCAATAAATACAACCGTATGAGTATTGGGAAGGTGTTGTATGATGGGAAATACAGGATTTCAGACCTTAACACGCGTTCAATAAAGTTTAATTTTAAGAAATGTTGAAAATGGTTGCCAGGTTCTTTATTAACATGTTTGATGAAACATTAACTGAGCATCCCATGTATTACTTGATGGAACTATTACAATGTTTAAATAATTATGAATATATATAGTTCTCTCGCAACTCATGACAGATAAAACCAATAGAACCTCTGTCACCAAAAATATTATGTTATGTGTGTGTACTGGCTTATATACAGTATATAAGTATATTACATGCCCACAGAAAAGAGAGATACAGAGCAAATAATTTTTTTGCTACCAAGAGACAAATGACAAAACAATGGTTTCATAGTCAGATTCGAATATTTCAATATAACTGGCTATTATTAAAAATATTCAAAATATTACAAGGCTGCTATGACGTGAGGGATAATGAGAGCCTTGATTATAAACTGTTAGATAGATACGGGGAATATTGAAGTGTGTTAGTGGTATCAACACTTAACACATGTAATATGAAGTTATTCACATTTGCTTCATTCAATAAAGAGCATTCTGGTTCATGATACTTATTCAGTTATTGTGTAAGTATTTTTCAGCATTTAGTGCTTGATAATAGCCAGTGAATATTATACGAAAAAAGTATACAATAATGTTATCTCGGTTTTGTGATGCATCATAATATTAAATTTAAAGTTAATCACATATTTAATTATGTTAATAATTGACACGAATATCGGTATATAAAGAATTGATAACTGGGCATCCACACATTTTGCACCTCCCGAAGAATCATTTTTCATCTCTTGTATAGGCATCCCCCCCCCCCCTTACCCTCCTCAAACCCCTCCTTACTTCTCGCTCCCACCAGTGAATGGTTCGAACGAGCAGAGCTCACAACTAGTGATTCGGGGTTATCTCGGCCAACGTTGACAACGCTGGGTGGGCCTTACGGGAGTTTGCCCAGCTGTATAGTAAAAAGAATATCCATCTCACACATAAATAATAATAAAATGTAAGTCACAACTCTCTGAGTAGTCCGGTCTCTTTAAAAAAAGTCAACATTTTATCAGTCACACCAGGATCCCCATCACCCAAGACAGAGTTCAGATTCAGTAGAAGAATGGTTGCCGAGAGACACCTTTTATACAGATACATTTCATAAATAACTAGTAACCTGAAGGCGTTGCCAGTTGTTTATTAAATGTATCTGTATACAGGGTTATTCAAAATTATAGTGACAAAATTACAGGGTGAAGTCCTGACAAGATATGAAACATATTTTCATATGTATTTTTTCCAAAATTAAATTACAGACATGAAAGCCAAATCCATTACCATGGGTGAACGATCGAACACTTGAAAATCAACCCCAAACCCCCACACACATACATTACCCCCTGTTCTATCTCGGGTAGACGAGAAAAGTAAATTACAACGTATGAAGCAATGAACCCTTATCGATCACGGGATTCAAACAGATCTGTAGGCTTTGAATCGATCCCAACGCTTTGTGTTTCTTTTAATGTCAGATAGTTAATAGTAACGTATAAGTAGTAGTATGAGTTAGTAGTAACGTATGTGACACTAATTTAATACACTGATACTGTACACCCTGTAATAAACAATAGGTAGAAACTATTACTGGTTACTATAATAATCTCTTAGCCTATCTGGCACTGGGAGTTGTTGTCTGCTCAACATTTTTACCCTGCCGCTCGCCTCAAAATTCCTCAATTTCCCCTATATTCACAACGCTCAAACTCTTAACCTATATAGTGTACTGACTTCAAAATAGTTTCTTACATACCTTCAACTCTTCCTCTTTCTAATGGTACCATCGGGAGGGCTGTACGATGAATAGTTGTGGAGATAGGGCGAGTTGAAGTAGAGCATGTTTGCGCGCGAGACAGCGGTGTGTTTGTGTGTACGAGCGGGTGTGGTGTGACAGTGGCCAGGGTGTTCAGTCTCCCGCCTAAGTCCCTTGTCAACTCACTCGTATTACTATTATTATGTATCGTATGTCATGATTACAACACTAAAAATAATATGAACACTTGTAAGAATATATCATCGTGTAACTGTCACATAGAAAATGATAAACAAACTGATTTGTACCGTAGGAAACACGTATATTTACTATCACTCTCCCCCCTGCGTGGGCTTGTTTTGTGGTGTTATTTTCTTATTACTACCATTATGTATCGTGTGTCATGATCTATACACTAAATAATAATTTGTAACCTTGTAGGAATATCATGGTGTCACTCACGTACATATATTCACTACGGTATTGTCTTACGATCGTTAGAGCAGAAATACTTAAAAATCGCCCACTCTCCGTGACGACCAGAAGGCAACTGAGTGGGTAGCGGATCAATATTGTGAGTGTATTTTCTCGTCCAAGGACAAGAAAAACGTGCTCCAGTCTCTAGGGGTTAAGTCGTGGCTGGAATGAAAATCGTCAATGAAACATGCATCAGAGAAAATTTCTTGTTCATAATACACCCTCAATATATATGATTGATCAGTATGGTGTGGAAGTAGCTTGTCTCTTTCATGTAACCATGGAATGTGGCTCGTTACTTGCCTATCATTGCTATCCAACATCTTCCTAATCTGCTGTGTCTATTTTATCGTGCAGGATCGTTGCTGTACTTGAATCTGGACTTTACGACCACTGGCTGTCCATGGCAATTCCTAATTCGACTACCTGCCTGACTCCTCCAACCACCACCACTGTCACCTCTCCTCTCGCCCTCACAAACACATGGGTATGTTCTTTCAGATATTCATCATCATCAACTGCAGTTGTCTGTTCATTGTAAAACGAAGACTTTGACTGAAAACGGTCAATTACACCACACTCCTGGAAACAAACCTTGTTTTGTCGTACTACCAACTTTATCCCTGCCCTGTCCTTTGTTTCCATTTATGGGTTGTCTAATTCATTTTTAATAATTCTGGATATAATATTACCCTACTATCATTGGGTCATATCTATATTATGATTAGGATATTTTCAATTTTGGTCAGTTCTTTAGTCCAAGAATGGATGGTCCAGTCCTCTCTTAGCTCTCCTGGATATTTGTTTTATGGGTTTTGTATGACTTCAACATTCTGATCAGTAACATCGACCTGGTAGGGCACACAAACTGTACATTTTTCTGTTCTGTTGGTATGAAGATACTACTTTAGTTAATTTGCATACACATTATCCATTAAATTTGTTCTCTATATTGAGAAAGATGAAGACTTATATCTAAGAGCCCGTTATTGTCCTCATCTGTGACACAAAACGATGAAAGGTCGAAAATCATGTTTAATTACGTTCTGGATGCCTAGAAACATTGGGTTTGAAGGAGCATAAGTCATAGTAAGGGGAAAATAATAGATACATGTAGTTTTTCAGAGTTGAATAGTTGCGTCCTCATTCAATAGGTAGCTGGACAAAGAAGGGGTAAGATCGAGTGGCCCCACCAACTTCCCTTGACGTCAATGACGTGTGTGTTAAAAAAAAAAACGAGAGAAATGGGAAACGAACACTACATGGTAAACTATACCTACTTTTGATAGGAAAAAGAAAGAATAAAATTTCAAGCTGTAATACTGTATATTTAATAGTGTTTTACTGAGTAGCAGTAAGTAGCCTACTCGATTAAAAATAAAATAATTTGTTTCATCCACCTATTCTTTTAATAATAATAATAATAATAATAATAATAATAATAATAATAATAATAATTCTTATTCTTATTCTTATTCTTATTCTTATTCTCCTTTTTCTTTTTCTTTTTCTTTTTCTTTTTCTTCTTCTTCTTTTTCTTCTTCTTTAAACACAAACTGTATTAACTTTTTATTAGTCTAACATAACATTACATTAACATAATTATTATCTCCTTATTATCTCCTAAGAAACAAGGTATTTTCATTCAGTTTTGAAATTTAATGGGGTTGTTTGTAATGGCGCTATTTAAAATTCTTAATCGAAAGATTTTAAAACTCTGCATTTATCCAAATATATATATATATATATATATATATATATATATATATATATATATATATATATATATATATATATATATATATATATATATATATATATATATATATATATATATATATATATATATATATATATAACACTCCGTCTGTGTGTGTGTGTGTGTGTGTGTCTGTTTAGTCACTATGCACGGCCGCATCGTTTACCCTGAAGTAAAAAGTAATATGCCATTTTGATCAGTGAAGCCTGGAAAGCGTCCTAGGCCTACACATTTTTTTTTTCAAATGACCAATGGGGGGTTGGTGGGAGTTCTATCCCAGTACCCCTGCAGCCCAAGCTTAACCGAAAAATCCCAGGTTCGAATCCCCAGTGGGTGTTTTTTTTTTTTTTTTTTTTTTTTTTTTTTTTTTGACAAATGATACACCATTCTGACTGGTGTAGTCCCGGGAATGTCCTCGGTCTAATATTATTTTTGGTGGATATGTGTTTCTATAATTATTAGCTTAAAACAACCAAAGATTTATGCCTTTCTCAACATAGACTCTATGGTCTCAAGCATCAAGGATGCAGGCAGGCTTGGCTTGCATGCCCAGTTTAGGAATGAATTCAAACCACAACATGTTATCACCTAAATTTGATACTAAATCTAAGGACAGTGAAAAAAAAAAAAAATGACCAATGGGGGGGTTTCGATCCCAGTACCCCTGCAGCCCAAGCCGAAGGCTGTTACCAATTCGCCACTCGGCCCATGCTATTTAATCGTGGCTGTTACAATGCCACCTTCTGCTGTAGTTGTGTCATGGATAACTTTTGTGGTTGTAAAGCTGGCATGGTTTCTCTGGGGGACCAGCAACCACATTGGATAATGGACTCCTTCCAACTTCCTAATAAGTTCACATAAAAATAATTAGAGGAAATTAATTGACAAAACCACATGTGGGATCATCACTCGGACAACGTCAGGTATCACTGCTAGTATTTTACTACTTCATAATTATGGTAGCTTTACTAATTTAATTATGTCTCCTTGGTAATCCAAGAAACTCATATTTGAGGTTCCTTTCATATGGAGATGCTTGAAAGTGACAACTGCATATAAAAGAATTTGATGGGTTAAAACAGTCTGTTTTTCTGCAAAATTTGATTCACTCTTTTCTTTGTTTCTGATCTCTGGAAAATCTGTGATGATTAATGTAACTTCCTCTATGTCTGTTCGTTCTATACCCATGCACTGCATAATGCAAAAGCATTATAGAAATACATTTTCTCTGCACTAAAAGGGATACCAGGACAAAAAAAACGGGAGACTCGGGAGCTCTGAATAACATGGCTGTCAGTATTGGACTGATGGCCATATCTGTGATGAACCAATCGCTTTCACTTTCACCTACGTCATGCGCGGAAATGACAAATTATAGTCAGGTCCTGAGCTGACCCTGTATTCTTTGGACCCTACACCACACCACACTTTCGCCACAGGGACCTCTGTACACAGCCACACGCACAAATATATACATCACTCTGTATACACACCAGTCTGCATACACACCACTCTGCATTTACATCAACTTAATTAATGACCACCGTGAAGTAAACAAACGACTCCGTGACGCAAATCAAAACAGTCGCAGTTTATAACTTCTGTGGCCCTACTACCGTATGGTTCGTGACGTCATTAAAGGATGTTTGATCCGTCTAAACGGGTTAATGTGAACCGGGCATAACTCAAAACCATAGAAGATAGGGAACAGAATGTTCCCGTACTCAATACTGATTCCACAGAAATTCCCACTTTGAAGTTCCAGACCAAACAAGGTAGAAGAATCGCAGATAACTTAATTTCTGACAAAGCTCATGACCCAAATGAAATCCCTCCCGTTGTCCTAAAAGTATGCTCCTCAGAACTGGCTCCCATACTTTCCAAACTATTTCGTTTATGCCTCTTTCCCTAAGACTTTGAAAGAAACAAATATCTACCCAGTGCCCAAAAAAGGTACCTCACCTGACCCAACTAATTACAGACCAATATCTATTACTTCCACTCAGTGTAAAGTATTTGAAATCGTAATAAAGAATCATATAACCATACATCTAGAAACTAATAAACTGATAAACGATAAACAATATGGATTCAGACACGGACGATCCACTGTCGATATACTCAGGTATATGACAAAAAATTTCAGTCAATAGATCAGCATGGTGAAACTCATACAATAGCTTCAGACATCTCCAAGGCCTTTGATAGAGTATGGCACCGATCCTTGGTATCCAAGCTATGGTCTTACATCACTGGTCCCACTTATTTCCTCATATCTCAACAACAGGAAAATGCGTGTTATGATATAAGGTATTTTTTCAATACTCTATTTCATTAATGCTGGCGTCCCTCAAGGACCAGTATTGAACCCAACTTTGTTCCTTATACACATTAATGATCTATTAACTGTCACCCACAACCCTATCCACTCTTATGCAGATGACTCAACACTTCATAGTTCAATCACATTTAATCTACCATTCGTAAATATTGATGTTCTGAACTCCAAAATTAACACTGCAATCTCTTTAAATCAGGACTTATACATAATCAACGAATTGGTACAGACAAATTTGGTGTCTTTTAGTGCTAATAAAACTCAATACATTCAATTTTCCAATAGACAAATCCCTTCTGAATCACTCATATATTTCAATAATACAAATATTCTCTTATCTACAAGTGTTAATATCCTTGGTGTATCCCTCAGTGCTAACCTCAATTGGACATCCTATGTTCATTCAATTGCTAAAAAGGCCTTGCAAAAGTTAGGTCACGGACGAGCAGTTAGCTGTACAAGTTTATGAAAGTCAAGTTCGTTCTCAGATGGAATACTGCTCGCCATTATGTAATTGATGTGGGGAGGTGGCACTTAGGCAATTAGACAAAATTTAAAATAAACCTGTAAAAATTAGCAATAACCCTCTAATCACAAATGAACTCCCTCCCTTATACATCCGAAGAAATGTTGCTTCCCATGCCTTATTTTATAGATATTATCATGGTAAATGTTCAGATGGGCTTGCCCTAATTGTGCGACCTCATAGCATCTTTCCCCGTGGTACCAGGTCAGCTGCTAGAGCTCCTCCGCAATGTAGAACTACTGCTCTTCTGAATTCATTTATTCCCAGAACCACACTTTTTAGAATGCAGTTCCTCAAAACTGCTTTCCACCATTTTTTAATCCTCAGTTAATTAAATCTAACTGTTACATACTTTATATGAATAGAGGATGCCAATAGGCACATGGAATTTGTTTTCATTGAGTTTTTTCCTTCCTCCTTTCTGATTCAATAATAATAATAACAAAAAATGCTTTAATTTGTAGAGTTTACACATTTCTTCCAGGATATTATTTCTAAATTCCATCCATTATCTGACAACAGAACACGGGGAATAGTGTATGTACAGTACAAAAGGATTAATTTATTAATGCATGGGCTATGGATGGAGCTGACTTATCTTGCAAACTAACTAACACCATAAATCTACTGAAATGATTCACATATGTTAACAAATACTTGGAACTCTGATGACTAGTATGCAGTTGCAACACATCTATTACTACCACATACCAAGGTTTCGCAAAACTTGGAAATGTTGGCAGAGGAACTGTTGGTCCTGTAGTTCCCTTATTCCTAGCACAAGACACACATGTCTTAATATGATTCTCTATATCTTTAGGCATCTTCATCGAGAAATGCTTTAATCTAGCTTCCCCTAAACATGCGTCCCTCCCTATATGTCCTGCTTGAGAAGCATCATGAAGAAGCCGTATTATTGTTTCTATCAGCGACTTTGGCACTACTATTATGTAATGTTCTTCTCCTTTAACTACAGTTATCTTATGGACAATATTATCCTGAAGGATAAAATCTGTTGTTCTCAGAGGCAACCTTGGAACATCAATCTCTTCCCCTGACTATAGACCGTAAATTATTACCTTCCACATATGGTCCATTTTTTGCTCTGTTATTATTATCAGTGGAAATATTGTACTTAATGTGATTACGGAATTCAGAGTCTGGCGACTTAGTGCATCAGCAACTACATTAATTTTACCCGATACAAAACTGAAAGTGGGGTAGAACTCCAGAATAGTTAAGTGCCAACGTGCTACTTTCCCAGTCATATCCTTCCCCTTAAACAACTCGAGGCATCGACGGTGCTCAGTACAAACTGTAATAGAGTAACCAAATATAATGGGATGAAAATGTTTCAAGGCCCATACTATGGCATATGTCTCCTGATGAATGACACTATACTTCTTCTCTGTATCATTCTTAGCTTTATTTGCATATCCAATAGGTTTTAATTTTCCCCCATCATCGTGCTATGCCAGCACTGCTCCGAGCCCAACCCCAGAATAGTTTGTATACAAAATGAAGGGTTTGTTGAAATCTGGAAAGGCCAAAACAGGTGATTGCGTAAGAGCCTCTTTTAATGTACGGATTGCTTGTTCTTGTGTATGACCCCATTCAAATGTATTTGACTGTTTTAATAATTTCATCAGTGGTGCTGCCTTGCTAGAGAACTGATGTACTAAACTCCTATAGTACCCTGCTAATCCCAGAAATGAACGTACAGTCGCCGGCACTGCCGCGTGGTACAGGGGCTCACATGTTTAAGAGATTTAAGACATTTAGTTCCTTCAGCAACAAAACTTACTTTCTGTACTAATGTATTGTAGATATTCCATCTCACACACGTGGATTGTTTTGAGCTAATTAATCACAGTGGTGCTTCATCTCTGAATATGTGTGAGCCCCTGTCCACGCGGCAGTGCTGGCGAGTGTACATAAGATAAATGACCTTTATCTCATCCTGATGCACATGTATTCCTGAATCATGTACAGTAAAGTACTTCATGCCCCAAATATTTAATCTTTTGTTTCAGGAATTCGCACTTACTAAGTTATAACTTCAAGCCCGCAGATGCTAAACTTTCTAATAGCTTCCTTAGTTTCTCCAAGTGCGTAGGCACGTGGACGACCCACGAGTACATAATTTGGTGGCAGCCGGGTGGGATCTGCCACTATATTAGGTAGTAGTGGTGGAACTCTTCACGCCTGTGGAGATCCCACCTGACTGCCACCATATAATGTACTCATGGGTCGTCCACTTCAGCTTTCTGTGGAAATACCTGCTGGAACTCTCACTATAGATGGGCTGGTGTAACTTACCACCCATTCATCCTTGACTGAAAACTGGCGCCAGTCAACTTCTACCATTTGACTGAACTTACGACTTTCGTCTTCCTGGGGAATTGAGTTAATTACTCAAGGCTTAGAGCAGTGTTTAGAGCAATTTTATCAATTTGAAAAAAGGTTAATATATTTTACCATAATGTACTAATTAACGAATATTCGTATATGTTTTGTGATATACCTTAATTAATCGTACTTTATTGTTCACAACTATAATCCTGTCCCAGTTTGAATGACGATTTATATTCCACAATCAAGATGTTACTAATTAAGTTTGTATTAGTTATACTTCTAATCTCTCTCTCTCTCTCTCTCTCTCTCTCTCTCTCTCTCTCTCTCTCTCTCTCTCTCTCTCTCTCTCTCTCTCTCTCTCTCTCTCTCTCTCTCTCTCTCTCTCTCTCTCTTATTTAATATATATTATTATGTTTTATTTATGTTCTGTAACCATCCTGCGACCCTCAGGAACACCCATGCGACCCCGGCTGAATGTCATCTCCTGGAATGTATGTGGTATCACCAGTTATGTTATGCTCACTCAACTCAAGGCATATGTTTTTCGTCATTATCCCAGAGTTATTTTTCAAATGTTCAAATGGTAAGGAATTGTCTCCTGGCTTACATGCATAGCTCCTTACCACATCGCCTTCTCCGTACCTCCTCGGATTCTAACATGACTTATCAGCTATTTGAGGTTCTACCTGGGAATGGAGTACTCCAATTATGTAATGTCTATTCTGCCCCAGCTAGACTCACTCTTGAGGCTCTTCCTTCTCCAACAGTGCGTGGTATGGTGTATATGGAGGATTTTAATGCTCAGCATTCTGTTTTGAGTGATGGTTCTGGCTCTATTAATCATAATGGTGTTCATCTCCTTCCATATATCCGCAAGCATCATCTGACACTCTGGGACACTGGTGGTGCCACTCATTGCCGGGGAGGTACCCTGGATTACATCTTCTCGTCTGGCCTGATAGCATCTCGGGTCCAGTGCTCCTCAGTGCCAGACTTATTCTCTGATCACATTGCTCTTCGGTTTAATTATTCTCTCCCTGCTGGGTCAAGTGCTTCAGCCACTCATTTGCACATTACTGTACCTCCTACATATTGCCCGACTTAAGTCTTATTTATGGCCCATGTATTCCCTACATTTGTCATATCATCAGCCGAACAGTTGTACTCCGATCTTGTATCTGCTAATCATGCTTTTTATTGGCCACACCTCCAGCATCGCCATACTGCCCACTCCTAGACTCTTGATGCACGTATACAGGAGGCAAAGTAGGAGGCTGAACGTGATGGTCTATTGTTTCAAGCCAACCCAACCCCTGACCGGCTCCATCGTTACCAGATGTCTAGGGACGCTTTAGTTGCTTTGCAGCAGTGTGCTCACACTGACTCGTGAAAGCGGTTCACAGACAGCATCAACCAGCAAACAAGTGTGGATTCTATGTGGCACCTCATCTGTCAGGTTGTTAAAAAGATGCCGGCCACTGCTCGTCATCACACTCCCTGGTCAGAACAATCTACCCCAGCCAGTCTACCCATCCACATACAAGATATACTCGCTTCCCGTGCCGCTATCCATCGGTTACGTCTAATGTCTGCTCTGTTGCAAGATGATGACGATGATGCAGAGCAGATAACTGAGGAGGAGTTGTGCTGTGCTCTCTCTCGGGGTAAAGCTTCTTCCCCTGGTGATGATGGTATTACTTATGCTGTGCTGTGCCTACTTCAACAAGTTCCTGGGAACCCCCTACTTCAACTGTACAATCTTTGTCTTCGTGATGGTTGTGTACCACGAGCCTGGACCAGCAGCACAATAATACCCATACCTAAGCCCGGCACTGCGAAGTTCAGGCCAATTTCCCTCACTTCACGCTTTTGTAAGGATATGGAGAGAATCTTACTTAATCGTCTCATGTACAGACGGCAGGATTGTCTTTCTCCATGGCTGTTTGGTTTCCTTCCCCAGCGAAGTACACACCACTGCCTAGTCGACCTGTACTCTTGCCTTTCCAGGGACAGTGTGGTGGCCTTAACTGACCTTCGAAGTGCCTTCGATGTTGCTAATAGAGACGTCATTTTGGATCAACTGGTTGATTTTGGTATAAAGGGTAATCTACTAAGGTGGATTCGGGGCTACCTCAGTAACAGAACCTCCCGTGTGTTTTTCAGTGGTACGCTCAGTCCTTTGCGCAGTTTTCATCTTGGTACGCCTCAAGGGCTTGTTCTCAGCCCATTGTTATTTAATATTCTGATGCATCGGCTGCTCACTTCTCTCCCTGATATCCCTGTAGCTACAATTACGTGCTATGCTGATGATATATGTGTTCATTCTACCTCGCCAAGGGATCTCCAGCGGTTTCTTGACTCCTTCTCTGTGGCCTCCTCTCACTGTGGTATTATTAGGCGAGTTTGACTATAATTCGGTAAAAAAGTAAAATAGCGGAAAAATTAAAACTTTAGGGGAGATTAATAGGGATGGAAAATATGTAATGATTAAGAGGCGAAGATTGACTTAAAAATATTAATTGGATAACAGGGAATAACCTGCATTGACAATTATAATTTATAATTACGAACTTAGCGGTCCTATGTTATTACAGTAATAGTACCTGCATTTATCTGACTTACTTAGGAAATTATTGAATTATTTAGGATGATCTATTTTCTAAGTCGCGGAGCAATACATGCCTTTTATATATATATATATATATATATATATACAGAGAGAGAGAGAGAGAGAGAGAGAGAGAGAGAGAGAGAGAGAGAGAGAGAGAGATTATTATTATTTAATTAATTTATTACGCCAAAGGCGTCAAACAAAGGTACAGTACATCATTTCAGGTACATACAAGTACATTACATTAATATGGCACTTTTCCCACATCAGATCTTACATTATATATCACCAAACAGTATCATAACATAATAGTATCATTACCCCATTGAGCAATTACATTATCATAACATCAGTATTACAGAATTCCATCATTACCCTCCAACATAAAATTACACATCACATAACCCAAAGTATATATCATCCTAATAACTTAATATGTCCCATATATCTCAACACACATCATATATTTACAGCATTCTATCATTACCCCCCTCCCTCCCATATCAAATACACATCATCCAAAGTATGTATCATCCCAGTAACATAATATGTTCCATCCATATACAGTATCTCAAACACATTATATATCAACAGAGAGAGAGAGAGAGAGAGAGAGAGAGAGAGAGAGAGAGCGCGTTAAGGCAAAAGAAATCGTCGCACTTGAACAAATCGCGACAGTTTCTGACGCCTTGTCTTTATTCTGGATTATCAACCTTACAAGCTAATTAATATAACAAAAAACACCTATTAGGTAACTTTTGGTTTCATTTTCTATGTTTGAGTTTTAATTTGTGTAATTAGTATTACAATTTCATGGGAAAAACAAGATATAAACTACTCAGCCTTATGCAACTCAATTGCAGTAAAAAAAAAAAAAAAAATTGGTAGTTTTGCATTTGAAGACTCGCACATTTTTACTAATATACATAAGTCTTCGTTCATTTAAAACCTTAAATTATGACAATAGTAACATCACACTAAAAAGATACAGGCAAACCTTTTTTTACAAGAAGGAAATGGACACGAACCTGACCCTGTGGTATAAATTTACATCTTGCTTCGTGTTGTTATACTGTTTAAATCTGTGGATGTGATGAACTTAGGTATGTGTATACAACTTGGGTTTTACCTCCTTCCAGAACAGTTTCTTATTTTCCCTAAACTTCTCACTTAATTTCCTACCAAACTCCTCATCCACTCTCCTTTTACTCTCACTCACCAACCTCTTCACTTGCCGCTTACAAACATTGTATTCTCTCTTCCACCTCTCTTTCACTTCCTCTGGCACATTCCTCTTTAGTGTTCTTCTAAATGCCTTCCTTTTCATCGCTATTGCATCCTTCACTTCCTCGGTCCACCATGCATTCCCTTTCTTGCCCCTCTTCTTCTTCTTATACCCCACTACCTCTGTTACTGTTCTCATTACTATTTCCTTAAACACTTCATACATCTCATTCACTCCCACTCCCTCCCTTATACTCAACCTTGCATCTTCAAGCACCTCACCCACCCTCCTCTTATATACCTCTTTATACTCACCATCATTCAATCTTCCACTTGCTAACTCCCTTTCGTTCTCCCCTCTATCCTTCCTTCTATACTCCCACTTTCCCCGGACTCTAATTCTGGCCAACACCGCATAATGGTCAGAGCACTGGAACATGCCTCTTACCACTCTTGCATCCAACACATCTTTTCTCAACCTTTCATCAACAGCTATATAATCTATCAGACTCATTTGCTCACCCCTTTCATCTCTCCTTTTCCATGTGTACCTGTGGATCAGTTTGTGCTCGAAGCAGGTGTTGGCTAGGAACAACCCCGCCTCGGCACACAGATCCACCATTCTCATTTATTTCATTCACCCCCCACTTACCTAATACATTTCCTCTTCTCTCATTCCCTACTTTCCCATTCATGTCTCCTATCATTACTATCCTCCTCCCACTCTCAAATTTCCTCAGGCAGTCAATCAATTCATACCAAAACTCTCTCATTTTCTCCTTTCCTACTTTGGTCTGCGCACTTACCGGAGCATATGCGCAGACCCATGCATACTTTACAATCCCAATCTTTCCAGTCATCCATACTATTCCTGCTCCCTTCCTTCCATGCCCATCTATTCCTTTCCACACCCTCCCAGACACCAACAATGCACATCCTTCTTTTCATCTCCCTTTACTCTTTTCATCCAAGTTTATGGAAAAAAGACTAAATACTAATAATCATTCATGACATAAAGAAATTGTTTCATTCATCCTAAATAATATTATAAGGTTACTAAATCATCCGTGGTTACGGATTCCAGCTGGTGTGACGATTTCTTTTGCGTTACCATATTTCTTTAACGGAGGAATAAAGCAATGTATTTGAGGAAGGGAATATGTGTAAATTTTAATAAATTATGTAAGTAAATATACACCTTTGATGGTGGAATGGTAAGAATGCCAGAAAATTATTTACGACGGGTACTACTTTGCTTGAAGGGGGAGGGAGAAGAAGGTTTCCTTGCGTTTCTCTTTCTCATTCTGCTCCCGGCTTTGGTGGTATCAGGTACGAGCCCAATCTATCTCTTGTTGTCTCTTATATATATTGTAAAATTGGAGTAGATATTGTGAATGGTAAATTGTAATGTATATGTATTTCTGATTCTGCTCCCGGCTTTGCTGGTATCAGCTGGGAAAGCCGCCATTTATTAGTAGCAAACTTTTGAGCAGTTTGACCCATGTGGAACACCAAATAATAATTATTGCTGACAATTGCCAATTCAAATAGTATAATTAAAATATGGATGTTTAGGATGTAATTTTTTTAAATTATGGTATATGTTTTTCTTATGTGGAGTTTTGACAGAATGGGGTTTAGGCAATATTAACAAGGGAGGGGGGATAGTATTGTAGTATTATCGTGTTATCATTGTATTGACATTATTTTACTTTCCGTGTAACATAATAGATAAATAATACAAGTTTAAAATTAGTTGAGTATTTCTGTCGCCGATTTTAGCAAATATCTTATATAGATATTAGTTCTGAATTCACATCACTGATCGTACCCCCATTAAGGACCCTGTGATGTAGTCAGAAAATTGAAGATAAACGAGTCCTTCAAACCTTGCCACGAAACATCACCTATAAGGAAGGAGTTTGTTTCGTGGCTTGGTTAGGAGGAATCAGAAGCCTCCAATTTTTATACACGAACACAGGGGCCTTAAAATTGTAGTCTGGGTTGCTTACTCACATGCCTAATTAAGTTAATGCTACGCTACCTCCCCCAGTGTGTGTTCAGCTTGGGTCGTCTGTCAGTTTGGTCTGGTGGTGGCAGCGTACCTAGTACTGAGGAGGAGCTGGACTTGTCCTTTGTATTGGCAAGGCAAGTCCTGTTCCTCATCAGTCTCTTGTTTTTATTATCCAGACCAGGTTGATCCAGCGATAGTATAGAGTAGTAGCATACATTAAAGGCTTTTTATTTGTTTTGGCAGAGGGATTTGTTTTCCTCCATATATAGAGTAAAATTTTATAAGTAAAGATAAATTTGATAGAAAAAGGAGAGAAAACTCTCCTTTACATTGATGCCAATGGGTGGAAAAAACTCATTGTTACACACTCTACATCCATCTCTCATTGTCTCTTTATTACAACTTACGCTCCTTCAAACTCGAACGAAATTGGAGACGGGTCCATTGAGCGGGTGCTCAGCTTTTGGTCCTCATCTTTCTCAAAATAGGAAACAAAGTCAGGTTTTCACATACATTTTGTGAGGACATGCCCTGGAATAAAATAGGGTATATCAAGTAATGAGCTACAAATGTGCAAAAGTTTATATTATATTTTAAAACTAAGTCTTATTATATACCAATATATATATATATATATATATATATATATATATATATATATATATATATATATATATATATATATATATATATATATATATATATATATATATATATATATATATATATATATATATATTTCAGTATCAAGTGATTGTAATGATTATTGAATTCTATTACATTGTCATACCATCTCAAAATAACTTTAATCATAGAGTTTTATTATAGCTGATGATGTTTGCAGGGCATGTTTGTGATGTTTGTGGGTGGCCTCCTCCTAGCTCTGGTTATTCTCTTCATGGAGTTGGTTATGGTCTGTCAGCCGTAGACCTCAACAACGTGGCAATTCATCATTTTTGTGTTTCAACAAACTTATAATTGTAACATGGAAGACATATACTAAAGACTTTAGCAGATGTTACCGATAATGAACGCTGTACTAGTCATAACCCTTGATCCATTCTTTTTCAGGCAATTTTAGTTATTCCGCTCGGCTTCCATATTGTCTAATGAACTTCAAACTTACGCTTCTTAATTTGTTACAACTTATGTTGTATTTCACGGTCATGTAACTTTTATTCCTTAGGTTTTACCGTTTTTGTTCAAATTGTATTTGTACATATTTTCATAGTCCTTGGTTTCGAATATCCAATAAAGGAGTGAAATACAAAAGTATTTGTTGTTTTATGAAAGTATTCCTACCCTAGGAAGAATTTAAGTCATCGTCTTAGAAACTAGTATTGGAAATTAATAAGACTGATGTACTTTTCGTTCCCTACGACTAAAAATGAAGAACGAGGTATTTTATAGTTCTGAAACAAAACTGATTGCATAAAGAAATCAATCTGGTTTCAATAGCTCCCCTTCAATTTTACTAATTTTGAGATCCTCGATAAAGTTTCATAATGCAAATGTTACCTTGAGGTTAATTTCATGCTTGGATAGCGTTTTGGCTACATCTAATTATTGGATAAATTACATGTAAGAATTTTTACCTCACTATGTGCAATAGCTAATCCTAACCCTAAGGCCAGCCTCCTCCACATAGGAGAGGGCGTTCCCTCCCACACTACAATCCTCCTCCCCGAGCACCTATGAGAGACTGTAAGAACCGTTCCCCACCCGGTACTCAGAGAGATGCCTACGACAAAGGTCCCCAAGGTTGGGACACTCCACAAGAAGATGCTGCACTGTCAAAGGGACCAGACAATCATCACAGTAGGGAGTCAAACGTGAGTGGCCAATTCAGAGAAGAGCAAAAACCGTCTCCCACTGGCTCCTTTGACAGTGCGGCATCTTCTGGAATGTCCCAAACTTGGGAACCTTTGTCGTCGGCACCTCTCCTAGTACTGGGTCAGGGACGGCTCTTACAGTCTCTCCTATGTGCAGGGGGGAGGAGGCTTGTAGTGTGAAAGGGAGAATCCTCTCCTTTGTGGATAAGGCTGGCCTTCTCTAATTGTGAAATTTATTATATTTATGGCTTTTTTTTTTTTAGTTAGTTTAATGTTTTTTAATTTTGATTCTATTATATATTTTACTTAAGTTAATAAGATTATTTTAGTGAATACGTCAATTTTATTATATGTTTCCTTTTAATCAAGCGATTTTCCTTGTTGGGTAATGAAGCCTGGCTAATGTGTGCATATACCGGTATATTATTAGTGATATAAATGACCATATTTTAAAATTCTTATAACTCAATACTATGTTGGGTGGTATATAGCCCTATCTGTATCGCTGCAACATGCTTAGTGGCATCTTTTTATTAATCAATCAATTAACTTGGGTTCCGCATTTACGTTTACTTATGATCTCTTGCCACCAGTCTCTCAACCTGTTAAGGTTTATGACCAATACGTCCTGGGGGGCTGATCCGGCCACCCTCCACCGTCTATAACGTGCTCTCTTTAGGTCGAAACTCGACTGCCCATCTCAGAGTCTTACTAATAAATTAGACCCTGTTCATCATGCTGGGGTACGGCTGACGACCGGAACCTTCACGTCGTCACCAATCCTCAGTTTCCTGGTGGGCGCTGATGAGCCACCTCATGATCTCCGTAGCTAGTCCTTGATGGTTCGTTGTTAGCCTTGCTTGCTCACATTCCTGCTTGGCGGTGTCATCTGATAATATCATGTATAAGTACTAAATTTCACATCCTCGCTCTCCATAGGCCTTTGGCTTCCGGGTTAGGAATGTTGTGGCATTTATGACTTCCAGATTTGTCATTTGCAGGTCTCCAGGGTGGCTCCATGGCTTCTCCCAGAAGTATACACCTTCACTTGCTTTTCAGACATGAAGGAATCTATTCCTCCTCTAGTGGCTCACTCCCTCATTTTAAAAGTCTCATGCTGGAGTTAGTTCTGGGGCTGTCTTTTCTAAGTATGATCGAGACGGCAGGCTCCCTTCTGTCCAGTCGATTTTTACTGCTGAGCTCTCAACCATTTTATATGCCCTCCAAGTAATTTTTACTCTCCCTCAGCCTTCTTTTATTATTTTTGAGATTCCTGCCGTGCCTTGCAGGCCTTAGGCAATTTTAACTCTTCTTATCCTCTGGTGTAGATTGGAATGAGCGCCGTGCATGAAAGTGCTTGGAACCCAGAACCTTCTTAAGGACAACAACATCGACTTTTTGTTGATGACAAGTGGCTCTGTAATTCCCCTAAATGTTTGTGAAAACGTTGGATTCATCTTTGAGGACGAGGGTGAAAAATGAATATCGTCTGAACTTTTAGCAACTCGATTTAGTCGTAACCAAAATGGAGGAGCACATCGATGCTGTACTCCTGGGAATGGAGTTACTTGTCACCAAGCTGTTCGTGACGCCAATGGAGGAACACTGAGCTTGTTAGCATAGACCTACAATAAAATGTACTACCTGTTCATATATGAATGTTTTTCCTATAATGCTTAGTTTATTCTGGGGAGGGGGAGATGAATAATTGTTTGTCACCCCTTAGATCAAGGGTTCCAAATCTCCCACCTTTGTGGATAGTACTGCAATATCTCAGAATTTTTAAAACAAATCTGTGATAAGATTAAGTTTTCACCGCAGAACTTACTGAAATTATTATGACAGTTGACATCATTAAGGAACAAATAAAATAGGTTTCTACTTGATATCTATTTCTTTCAAATTAAAATAATGTAAGCACATTTATACCAGGTAGACTTCCTCCCAACAATAGAATAAACAAACAAAAGTAATTTTAACAAGAATATGAATTGAAAAGATACACAAAACGCACAGCTTTATAAAGAACATCTCACAGAACTTACATGGTGTACTGTTTATCGTGTAACACAATTTAAATTTAAACACATTTTTAATGTATATAATCATTTTAAAGAAAAACAAAATATGTATTCTAAACAAAGACGTCGTAAAATCATTCTACCAGAACCACTAACTATTTCCTTCAGGCAATATGTCAAAGTGTATACAATAGAAATATTCTAAATTAAATTTGAATTTTACAATCATTTATTATATATATATATATATATATATATATATATATATATATATATATATATATATATATATATATATATATATATATATATATATATATATATAAATATATATATATATATATATATATACATATATATATATATATATATATATATATATATATATATATATATATATATATATATATATATATATATATATATATATATATATATATATATATATATATACCATAAATTCCCCTCCCATATAGTTTGCATGCAGTGTTGTATCTTTCCATCTTTTAAATCGAGATTTTGATTACTAGGTTACTTTCCTATTTGGTGTGAAATGGAAATGAGATCTGTAGATAGGGTTGTATTATACAAGCTCTCATTTTAGTACTAATTATTCATTATTCCTGAGAAGGACATGAGGTTGAAGTAATTAGGCAATTTGAGCCTCCACCTAATGTGATTTTAGATACTCGACATTGCATGTAAACTGGATGGGAAGATAGATAGCCCTCTCATGTAATCTACAGCAATTTTGAGCTGTACTGTACTGTACATAGCCTGACTAATTTGGAAATAATTTTCAAGGTTGTTGTTGTTGTAGTTCCCGGGACTGTCTGGCCGAGCAGTCCCGAGTCTGTTTGACAGAAGCCGCGCAGATGCTCGGTTATGGAGAGCAATGGCACGAGGGTCAGCATTTCTATTGGCCATGATTGGTGATGCTAATTAGTTGCAGGTAAGACATCGTGAATAGACCAGCTCCATACCCAGCACACCAGCACTCATAGTTAGTCCACCTGTCAGCACTACAAGTATACCCTGTAATACGGACACACAGATTATTACTGATGTGTCAGCCACAGCCTACAGCACAGCATTCTCCACGATACAAACCTTGCACCACAAACATGTCATAACAATTGTCGCCCAGGAACTCACTGTAGCCCCTAAAATCAACTGCAACTTTATGACAACAAAAACACATTCCTAGCCCATTATCAGGTTCTCTTTATGGCCTGGGATCCCGACTTATTTAAGCTTTTGCTCTTCAGGTAACTAAATCTGTAATATCTCAGTACTGTAAATGCACACACTATTGGAGGGCAAAAGATCAAACAGCAACCCCAAATATTACAATTTCATGGGGAAAACAAGATATAAACAACTCAGCCTTATGCAACTCAATTGCATTAAAAAAAAATAAAAAAAAAATGGTAGTTTTACATTTGAGGACTCGCACGTTTTTACTAATATACACAAGTCTTCGTTCATTTAAAACCTTAAATTATGACAATAGTAACATCACACTAAAAAGATACAGGCAAACCTTTTTTTACAAGAAGGAAATGGACATGAACCTGACCCTGTGGTATAAATTTACATCTTGCTTCGTGTTGTTATACTGTTTAAATCTGTGGATGTGATGAACTTAGGTATGTGTATACAACTTGGGTTTTCCCGACACAAAACCAGTATTGCAGCTACTTAAAATATTTCTCCTTTCAACAACATTCTTAAATAATAATAATATATATATATATATATATATATATATATATATATATATATATATATATATATATATATATATATATATATATATATATATATAATATATGCTACAACTTTGCAGTACCAACTGAAATGATAAGTATTATGAACAGTAAAGTGTACAGCTCCGGACTGAATTTGCTGGTACAGTCAGCATTACCACCCCCTGCTTTTCGGGGCTTCATATTTCGAGTCATTGTCTGAAGATATATTACTAATTATAATACAGTGAAATGGAACCCTCTTTAGTCCGAAAAGGCTTTCATAGGACGAGGGTTAATAGAGAGGTGGGACATCATGCACGGAGAGAACAGATGAAAACAAAACAGTTGGGCCAAGTTGGCGAGGCGAAACAGATGAAACACAAGCCAAGGAAAACCGGATCGGAATGGTATGGTACTAAAATAATGCTTTCAGGAGTCTTGCTTGGGGAAAAAAAAAGAGAACATGGGAGAAGATCTGAACGCCTACCGCCGAGCCATATTATATTTGGGGAACTCAATGAGAATATATTGAATTTGAATTTGAATCTGACAGCTCTGGCAGAGTGGGAGGGTCCCCCTCTCCATTAGGTAGCCATGAATGTTTTAGTGTGGACAAGTCATAGTCCTGCCAAGGCTGTTTCCCATCGCCTTTTGTAATGGTCTAGAGAAATCTATGGAAACACTGAATTTGTTGTTTGTAAGAGATCCTCAAACCTCTGTAGATAGTTACACACATTTACATGGCTATCACCTTCCTACCCCAAACGCCTACTCACCACAAGTGAATTTAATTAAAGTACATTATTTTATGGTAATAACACTATAATAGTATTTTTTTTACTTTGGTATAACGCTATGATATGTTTAAATAATATAATTTAATGGATAACAGTAAGAATTTTCATTCGGTCTGTAGCTGTCTGGAGGAAAATAATTAAATAATTACTTTCAAGGTCCCTTTAAAACAGGTATCCACTGCTATATACTGGATTACAGTTTAGAATACAATGAAAATTTATTTTATCTTGTAACATTAAAAAAAAAAAAAAAAAATCTTTGTATGAAATCCACAGACATTTGAAGGGACCATCTAGCAGTATTGGCAGTAGCTCCACTCCAGTCAGAGCAAAGCGAATTGTTAAGAAAAAGACAAGGAAGACACCATCACTACCCTCAGGCCCATCATTTTTAAATACTATTTAATTCATATGTGTTCTGTTTGTGTATTTTAAAATATAAGGATATCAATAAGATTCATTGTCAGGATATCTTCTGCCACAAGCATACACTGTTTATTCACTTTATGATTGTGCCCAAGTCTCAAGCCAAGCTCCATTAATCTTTCACTCATTTTTATTTGGCGTTACTGAGTGGGTTAATTATAGAGGCAATCGTAATATTTGAGCCATAAGTTATTTTTCCTTTTAATGTTTTTCTCGACAATGCCTGCTTGCATTTGACTATATCATATAAAACAGTGGTTGATAATGTTTACGACCGCCTATCAATTATTTACAGTTAATAGAGTTACTGACCTAATTCTACATATTGTATTTAATATAGTATCATTTAAATTCCTCCACGTAAAAGGCTTAATAATTGATTAATCAATTATTACAGTCATCAGTTGCTGAATTGTATAAAATGTAAGTATTTTTTTTTAATTTATTGCATAATTTACAAGTGAGCTGTACTTAAAGTAATGTAATGTAATTTCCTCATATTCCAAATTAAATTCAAATTTTCTTTCCAAAATCCCTGGCATCAACTCACTAGCAGTTTTATTTATACAAACCCAAAGGTTGGTGAGGGAGAGTGAGGCCTGTACGGTGATCTTGTTCGAGGAGCGAAAGCAGGAGGTAGAGTTTGGTATGGTAGAGGATAGCCAGTGGTCGTAAAGACCTGCCTCAGTCACCGCGCGGATCCTACACTCAGAAATACATAAAAGAATAATTACACACAAACACAGCACAAGAGTGATAGAATCAACTTCCTTCACTATACCTATTTGATTTTTGCATGATTGAGAGAGCAGTAAGTCCCGATATAATCAATACAAATATGATGAACGAATGAGATGAAAAACACAAGAACTTAATATGTCTATCGTAGAAAAAAGAGAAGAAAAGAAAGATGAACAGCAGATCATGAAGTCACTTATCCGAACAGAAAGCCATTGACAGTATTGCACAACCACAGTACCTGCAATATTTTTATATAGTGGCCGAAGGATATGAGTAGAAGTAAGAATATATGTGTTGTCACTCCATCTGCCAAATTCTAAACCACGTATGACACAGTAAGTTTCACATCTAAGTGCAATGTTTGCTCGAAAATTCACTTTTATACCAACTTTCAAGAAGCGCTCGGTGAGGCCACAGCACTATTATTGGGTAATATACACCCTCCCAAATATATTCGGTTTGAATGCCTACATCAGTAGTTCTCAATTTTTTTTTCAGTGGTAGCACCCTGAATTTATATAATCCTTTCTGTGGCACCCCTTTTTCACCATAAAAAAAATGGGAAGGGAAACGATGACATACTGGACGACCGATGAGTATAAACAAAGAAAACTTGGTTACGCAAGGAGTACTATTATATTATATTGCCATTATTATCATTACCCTTATTATTATTATTATTATTACAAGTATACAAAAGGAAATAGCTACTTATATTTTAGAAAACTATTAGAGCAAGTACCTTCCTACACCGACAATTAATTATAGACAGACTGCTACACACACTGTTTTACAAATTTACCTTGAGACAATCTAGCCAAGACAAATTCTTGACATTCTCGTGGCACCCCTAGGCGCTGTCAGTGGCGCCCCAGGGTGCCGCGGCACCTAGTTTGAGAACCACTGCCCTAGGTACTGGTGGAATGCGAACGAAACTGTAGGTGCGATATCACTGCATGGTTTGTATTCTTTGGAACACATGTGATCAGAGCAAACGTCGAGCAGGAAGAAACTTTGTCTGGAAAGGGAATCAGAACGAATGCACGGTTTTTGAGGACATTAGGGACCCTATCACGACAGTACGCCTTCAGACTATCAAGGCCAAAGAGGGCAGAGAATAGAGTCTCTTTTTAAGAAACCTTAATGTCAGGCATAAGTAAGATAGAAAGGGGTGGAGATGATATTGTAGAACCGGAATCGTCTAGATTGGAAAAAGAAGCAACGGTTTGTGAAAAGAGTTTAGCTTTATCAGCTGAAGATTGATTGATTGAATGATATTATGCGAAGCAACAGCGAGGTCATATAGCGCCAGAGAAAGGTGATAGAGAGATTAGACAGCAAGCATGAAGGAAACAAAGAAAATAGGGACAGTTGAAGAACTAAAAGCTAATGGCTGGGGCCGAAGGGGCGCCAAAACCCTTAAAGTACGGTATTGCCCACATCACTAATGCAGCTGGGTATCAGCTGAAGAGATAGCAACAATTCCAACGGGAAAAACGAAATGTGGGAAACAGGTAGAAGTAGTGTTGCTGTAGGAAAGTTTTGCAGGATGTCAGCAAGAACAAGAGGAGGTTGATTGGACAAAATATTTTATTTCTTGTCGAAGAACAGAATTGGCACGATTCCGAGTAAAATTATGCAGAGCACAAAATTTATCAATTTGAAGGAGTCGGAATAGTTTTTATGCTTCTTTCTTGAGCAGAAGACCAAACGTCAATAAGCCGAAAGTATATGCAGTAAACATAGAGAGGATCATCTGATGCGGGCAGCACACTCAAGACGAACCGCAGCCTCAAAAGCATAAGTCAGACCCTTTGAGTTGACAGTCCTATTGTGCCACTGACACCTCTTACCTAGAGGGTCCAAGGGCTTCAGTGAGCGATAAGACAGAACAGGACACTAGAATAAGATTGTGATCGGACACTGTGAAATGGACTCACACTGCTGAAGAAGCATTCAACTTTGCCAAGACTGCACTAGCATCTGCAATTTCTCTTCATCATCCAGATCCTACAGCACAGGTGGGTTTGTTCACTGATGCGAGCAGTACTTCCATGGGAGCAGTCCTTCAACAATGGCATAACGGTAAGTGGGAACCATTAGCTTTCTGGTCACGGAAATTAAAGAATGTTGAAATCACCTACAGTGCATTTGGTCGAGAACTACTCGCTGCTTACTCTTCTATTAAACACTTTCGACCATTCCTGGAAGATAGGGAGTTTGTTCTATACACAGGTCATATACCATTAGTACAAGCCATCAAGACATCGATAACAAGTCATGCACCATGAGAACAGCGTCACCTTGATTTTGTGTTGCAGTTCACAACGGACGTCAGACATGTGAGTGACCATGACAACATTGTAGCTGATACCCTATCAAGAATTTCTGCAGTATCAGCTACACCTAACATAGACTTTAATGAAATGGCTTTATTGCAATCCACAGATCCAGAGTTCAGGCAGATGGCAGAAACATCACTATAGATCGTTCGTCAACCAGTGAGAGATCATGATTCTCTAAAGCTCATCTGTGATGATTCAACCGGGACTGTAAGACCAATAATATTGTACCAAAGTACATGAGGAAATCATTTTTCTTGTTCTTCACAACATGTCTCACCCTGGACATAAGGCAACATTCAAGCTAGTCTCAAGAAGGTTCGTATGGCCCTCCATGAGGAAAGATCTTTCGCTCTGGTCCAAGCAATGTATGCACTACCAGCGGTCCAAGGTCTATCGGCATGTACAGTACATTCTCCTGTCGTGCGATTTCCTCTGGCAACCAACCGATTCGACAATATCCACCTTGACATCGTTGAACCATTACCACCTTGTAAGGGATTTCGCTATATCCTGACTATGGTGGATCGTTATACAATATACATAGAGGCGCGTCCAATAACCTCCATTGATGCAGAGACTGTAGCTACATCTATCATCTCTACATGGATTTTCCGCTACGAAATACCATCTACAGTTGTGACTGACTGTGGTTCTCTGTTTACTTCCAGTCTATGGAAACTTCTAACATCTCTTTTACGTACCACTGCGATAACCACCATTGCTTATTATCTTGCTGCTAATGGTTTGGTTGAGCTATTCCACAGGCAACTGAAGAGCGTGCTACTAAAGAGTAGTGAAATACTCGCCTGGTCGCCACAAGGTGTTAGTGAGGTGACGGGGGAAGGGTGCACAGTCATACACTCAGGAGGTTGAACGATGTTGATTCATCCAGGGTTGAGTTCGCCCTATAATCCTCCAGAGACTGTATCAGTACCATCAATTCTTGTTGATATGTACAAATAAAAGCTTCAAGTAGTTTAGTAATATTTTCATCATAACTTGCTAAGCCGTAATTAGACAATGAAGGCAAATATACGGTAATTTCAGTGTATGTGTAAAGCAAAGAAGTCTCAAGGGGTTGGTAACACTGTATTGTACAATGAGTCAGACTCTCCGTTAGTCACAGTGACACTGTGACAGTTAAGGCATCTTCTATTTATACCAGATCAACCCTGGTCAGACAACCCGGTTGCTCGAATCGTCGATTTGGCATGTTCTATTTACACCAGGCAACCCGGTTCACCCCAACCCGGGTTGCTCTCAGAGCAACCCAGACCAACCCAGTTCGATAGCAGGGTAGCAACTTTTACAGGTTGCTCATCAGCTGATCCTACCAAAACAAACACTGGTAAGCCCTCTTACAGAAATATATATTACAATTAAGCATAATATAAGACGTTATATTCAAATTACATAAAGGAAATATGATTTTGTAGTGGTATGAGTACCCTAATAAATAGCATTTGAGGGAAATTTCTATTATTTGCACAACCAGTCACAGCCAACTCAACAGGGTGGTGATGGACTGAAAAAGTCCTTCCTCTTCCTGTGACTGCTGTTTTTCCTTTCTAATATCAGTCTGACATGTTATATAAATTGTTGATTGAAATAATGGATACCAAAGTGTGGATAGAGTAACCAGGAAATATTATTGAAAGATGTGCCTCTATATATATATCTGATTTGCATTCCATTATATTCATGATGAAATTAAGTGGCATCAGTGCATTTTGACCATGCTTGACCCTCTAATAACTTAATTTAAAAGGCTCCACACACACTGCTGGGGTCAGGTTTGGCTGATTCAAGAATATTAAAAAATATTACATATTTTATGGATTGTTTACCAAAATTAACCATCAGACTTCAAACCTTAAGTAGAACCTGGGATTATTTAAATGTCCAAAATTGATTCTGTAAAATTATATATTCCATATCTTTTGCTCTACTTAAAGTAGTACTTTCGAGGTGTTTCTGTGTTAAATTTTTAAAACCCTATTATTACCCACAGGATTGTTCTAATGAAGCTGGTTCCAGCCACAAAAGCTATGCTGCAAGAGGAACCTGTGTGTTGGAACCAGCATATCAAAAATCCGATTTGGACCCTGATAACCCTGGTGTGCCATTACCTCCCATACCATCACCTGCTGTACCATCATCAGTGAATATACAGCACCAATTTCCCCAACAACAGAAGCAAGTGCTTCCGCTGGTACTTCACAACAAGGGGCTGTGCCATCAACTGCGGGTCATAGGTGGAGGTTAACTTCCACCATCCCATAATACTAAAGTGAGAAATCTACTCACTCAAGATGTAGACCTACTTAAAGAAAATATTCAAATGGTCAAAGGTAGTGAAGCCAGCAAGCAGACCATAGGAAGGAACTTATAAAAGAACTACAAAGATTTAATGACAATTATGAAAAGGTAAACACACGATTAAGATCAAAGCAGACAAAGAAGCAGCATGAGTCTGACAGTAAATAAAGAAATATCATCCTTGAAGTACTCATGCAATATGTATATATACTAGTTTTTGTTATATTTTATGTACTGTTCTGGTTTATACTGGCCCTAGTTGCTGGTTTATTGTCAAAAGAGAATACAGTATCTAGAATTTTATGTTGTGTAGTGTGTGTGTAATAATAATAAATAATAATAATAATCGGATTAATGAATAATAGCAGCTGGGAAGCTGAAAATGTAATGTGTGTGTGTTTAACTGGAGATGGGAACCTAATTATATTATATTTGTCTGGAAGTCAGATGTTAGGGCAGGGGATATCCTTTTCAACAGAACCCCATTTTCGTAGTAATTTATTGTGTGTTTTTCGGGGCCTTTAATTATCAAGTGATTTCCATTTCTTTTCTTGTAACTTCCAGAATTTATAAATGGATTTTGTTATTTTCTAATTTTCCTTTAAATAATCGTTTCCGGTTATGCTTTCCATATCTATCCTGAACTCCATTTACCATTTGGCTTCCCAGAGTCCCAGAGATTAAATATACAAATAAAAATAACAATGATGTATTTAATTTTAACCTACTGCCATAAATGAGAGCAACAGTTAAACCTAAATAATTACTTACCTTATTTACCTAAATAATTATTTACAGAAGTACATTCACTATTGATTGGGTTATTAATCATACTTGTAGGCATGCTCAATTTTTTTTATTGACTCTAGTATGAAAAAAGACAAGTTTCTCCAATTTGTGAGGAATGGTTACTGTACCGTACTATTTGCATCCACAAATTATACCTCTTGCAGTTATTGCAAAGTATGGTCTGCTGTACAGATCCCTGAACAATCAGAGAGTAGCTTTTTAATGAAGCTAACACATGGCCAATCAGTAACCAGTCACATTTCCACTTGTGAAGCCCATAACTACATTATCAACAGAATATAATTATACAGGTAGGGAAACACTAGATTCGTCATCAAATTCTGGGAGTACCGAATATAATGCTGGGAAAAAACTACTCTGCTGAGTCTTACGACGCCATCTTCAATGTTTACAAACAAAAGGAACATCAACCCGGGTTGGTGGTGGGCGCGTTATATTTACACCATCTAACCCGGGTCTTTCGGAGCAACACAGGTTGCCAACCCGGGTTGATTGAGTGTCATAAATAGAAGACGCCTTTAGTAGCTGGCAAAAGTTTACCAAACCTCCAAACGATATTAATCATATTTCGTCGAATATTATTTATAGGGGCCTGGTATTATCATTCTGCATTGAAAATGTGATTCAATGTACAGTACGTTATACAACATCACATAAATATTGCAATCATAATAAAATTTATAAAGATGTAATAAATGATCCGAAAACAAAATTAGGCTTCCACTCCCTCCGAAGCTCACCACCATTTGACAACACAAGTTAAAATAGTGATTATCAGTATTCATTGTACTATACTGAGATCACACACAATGTTCTTTATAGAAAAAATATGGTAAATTTACAGAAAAACTGGGTCAAAATATACACAAAATTATATTTTATATCTCTGGTGTAAGTCGCGATACACCCTGTATATCATAAAAGTTAGGTGTAACAAGTGCAAAGTCAAATACACTCTGTTGCTCATTTTTCTGCCATGTTACCTCTCCTATCCAATCTAAATCGCCATTTAACATTATCAAATTGTACTTTTCCATCCACTCTAATATTCCTCGCCCATTTCTATTTATAATTAGCTGGCGTCGCGGGCCTGCTTGCTGCCTTGCTCTCCTACCTACCTGCGTGCCAGCCTATCTCCTCTCTTTCTATCTGCTTACTTGCCTGCCTGCCTGCCTCCCTTTCTACTAATTTCACTAACACACTAATACTATAATATAACAGCACAGACTGCGACCTTCCTATCTCATGTTTGTTATATAAATAAAGTCACGTAAAGTGACAGGATAATAAATCATAGAATGCCCGTTAGATTTGCAGATGACCGACCATATTATCGTCTTTTCTAGTTAAATGTATACCTAATGGCTGTCTATTTATTGATATAATATTACAGTACAAATGAGAGCTTCAAGTAGGTGAGTAATATTTTCATCCTAACTTTCTAAGCTGAGGGCGAAAAAGTATCAAGGGGTTTGCAATACCGGTCAGTGTCTCTCTACCAACGTTAGATTTATCGGCATTATTATCGTGTTTTTTAGTTAACTGAATACCCAATCGCTATTTATTTGTGCGGAACAGCATTATAAGTTTGTTATTCACATGAATGTTGTGTAAGTTACTTAGTAGTGTAAAGTGTTATCATAAAATTAAATGATACATATATTTTTTTCAAATGACGGGGATATGGGGAGGTGGGGGGGCCTGATGAGTAACGAGCGAGAGTAGGTTTGTTTGCAATTGTCCCGTGAACGATTCATTTGATTTCGTCTACCTACATTGTTACAGGCTGTTCAATGATTGTATTTTTATATTCTAGTTTAGCTTTCCAGGTTAGCTATCAAACTTAATACGTAAAGTATAACCTGAGGAAAGCTTGACGATTTTTATTTACTTTGTTCCGCCATGTACAGTCGCTCATAAAAGTAAAGACACCCCAGACACGACACCTTTTAACTTGTGTGATAACGGTTCTGGTAACATTGTACCTGACGTCAGAGGTGGTGGTGTGTGTGGTGTTTGGATTAAGACTGGTTTGCTCGAAACATTAGCTCAACTCATGCTTCGTCTCATCTACCCTTAGTTCAAAGTGAGTCGAGCAGATCAACTTCATATCTCTGGCACCATCACTGACGTCACGTACACTGTTGCCAGAACCGATATCACACGTATAAGAAGGTGACTGGCCTGGGAGGGTCTTAATCTTTATGAGTGACTGTACCCTTAACTTAATTAATAAATATTAAGAGACATTACCTGGCTTGCCATTAACCCCAACTAACATCTTGACTAAACCTGATTTATACGGGTGTTACATGGCGACGTAACAACATACCTTCGTCCTTATCATACCACAGGTACCCACACGTGAACACGATATATCCACAGGGGTCGGATGGGAAAGAGGGTATAAACATTGACAACGATGGAGTGATGAACGTCGCAGTGGAGGAGACTGTACGCCGGCTGTACAGTAACTCATAAAACTTAAGACCCTCCTGGTCAGTCACATTATTATATATGTGATATCGGTTCTGGCAACAGTGTACGTAATATCAGTGATGGCGCTTAAGATATGAAGTTGATCTGCTCTACTCACTTTGAACTAAGCTAGATGAGACGAAGTAATGAGTTGAGATAATATTTCGAGCAAACCAGCCTTCCTCTAAACATCACACACACCACCACCCCTGACGTCAGGTACAATGTTACGAGAACCGTTATCACACGAGTTAAAAGGTGTCTTTTTACTTTTTTTTTATGAGTGACTGCACATCTGATATCTCTAACCTCTTTCTTTCTTGGATATAAAACATTCTACACAAAAGTGAATGGATGTTTCCATCATGAAATGCAAGAGATCGAACTATTCTTATAATTTATCTTCTTCGAAACATGCATGAGAGTTGTTTCCACATGTTCCACTATATAAATATGATATGGACATCATAAACGCTCAGAAAGTGATTGATTGATCGATTGATATTGGGCGCCGCAACAGCGAAGTCACATAGCGGCAGAGAAAGGTGATGGAGAGGTGTAACAGCAGGCAGGAATGAAAAAAAAAAAAAAATAGGGACAGATGAAGAACTGAAAGGAAGTGGTTGGGTCCAGAGGGGCGCCAAAACCCTTAAAATATTGCTCACATCACTGCAGGCAATACAGGGGTACTCATTAAGATGGCGAATATAAATTATTATGGAAGTGATGAATATAATTTCGTAGTGAAGGATATAATTGAAATGTATGGATATATGAAGAACTGACACATATATTTTAAAGTGTGAAAGTTACTTTACCTGGTATTGAAGGCTGGAATCAGTGGACTGTGCTTTTGACCGATCATGCCGAACATGTATGGCAGGAATTCCTCCCGGGAGGAATAGAAGTCACACCGACCTGTCAACAGTTACCCCATGGCAGAAACGACAATGGTGTGACGAGTATAATATAGTATAAATTCAATACCATAATATATAAGTTCAATAAAAAGGGAAGTAAACAATGAATGGTTCAATAATTAGGGAAACAATCAGTAGACGAGCTGCTGGTTCTGAAGAAGCATGACAAGTGGACTCTGCCATGGAATTGGAGGTTTCCGGTATATGTCTCATTAAATTTATAATACAAATTGCTCTGAAAAAGGCACAATAAATATATATCTTTCCGATAGGAATCACGTCAGGTCTCACACCGCAGACGAAACTAAATTCATATCACAAGAGCTTTCATGCAGCATATTACAAATTATCACGAATATTATCACCATGACCACTGTGGATTCAAACTACCCTCATCAGGAATACTGAGGAATACTGTACAGCGTATATGATGTAAATGTGGTGAAATCAGTTAAAGGAGTAAATATAACAGTGAAATAAGTAGGAAATCATACAACCTTGAGGTATGTATTGAACAATCTTTTGTTTGTGAATGAATAATGTACTGTACGTGGTGTGAATGGTTGGTGCCTGTTATTGACTGATGATATTACAGTGAATTAGTAGATAAGAAACATTACAAATTTTGATCTTTATTGAATGAATTACCGTTATTTAGTAGTTTGTTATTACATTGTTGTATAACAAGCTTGGACAATTCTAAGACACTTTTTATCTATGGTGTTTCTTCTGCAAATACCCAATTAGTCCTTAATATGCCTATTTCCAACCCCTCGTACTAGAATGGAGAAGTGTTGGGAATTCGGGGTTTTGGATGGGGAAATAAATGCTTTTACTATGGTCCTACCTTTACGATTTAATTTTGGCTCGATTATGCCCCATTTATGGGTACATGCCCCATGTATCACTCATAGAAGCATGGAGGAGCGATGAGATCCGGGGTATTGGGTGGGGTAAACACGGCCATTTGTTCGTATTAATCAGCATTGACAATTTTATTTTAAAGCATTGTCATATTTAGGTTTTTGGCAATTTTTGGCTTATTTTTTCATATATTTACTAATTTATTAGCTATATTTTCGTAATTGGGCATTTTTTCCTACAGAGTTTTGCCAATTCTTGGGATTCTGGCACATTTACATTATATATATGCAATTATTGCGTTATTGGAGCTTTTATCCATTCCTTTGTGTTATTTCCCTTCCACGCTTTCTTAAGGTGTTTCTCAATGGTCGCAGTTTTTCTGTGCGGATTGGTACAGCCCTCTCAGTATATGTTGCACAGGAGGAGGGCGTCCCCCAATGAAGCGTCCTCAGTGTTACATTGTTTGCAGTAATTAATGCCATTTCCTCATCCCTTCCGTATGGTATAGCCAACTCAATCTACGTTGACGACCTGGCAGTCTGGTTTGCTGCCTCCCGTATGTCAGTGGCAGATCAGCACATGCAGCTTACCCTTGACAGGGTGTCGCGTTGGGCTGGTTCTCATGGGTTTCAATTTTCTCCTGCCAAGACGGTTGCAATACACTTCTGATGCATCCGAGGTGTCTACCCCAATCCAGACTTATTCATATATTGCAATTGGATACGTTGTGTCAAGAAGATTTGTTTTGGGGGTCTTCATTTGACTTGGGTTCCCCATACACTTAAGATATCTTGCCTCAAGGTTCTTAACCTGTTGATGGTCCTGGGCCATACGTCCTGGGGGCTGATCGGGCCACCCTCCTCCACTTATCCCATGTTCTTATTAGGTCGAAACTCAACTATGGGTGTGAGCTATACTCCTCTGCCACAAATGCCTGTCTTAGAGTCTTAGACTTTGTTCATAATGCTGGAGTAGGTCTGGCAACCGGAGCCTTTAGGTCTTCCCAAGTCTCCTGGTGGAAGCTGATGAGCCACCTCTTGATCTCTGTCGCAAGTCCTTCATGGTTCGTTGTTGGCACGATTACATCGACTTCCTGACTCCCTTTCTTACTTGGCGGTGTCATTTGATATGATGTCTCAGGAATACCATTTACATCCTCGCACACCATGGCCCTTTGGCTTATGGGTCAGGAAGGCTGTGGAGGAGATGGGCATTGATGACTTCCAGATTTGTCCTGTGAGGGTCCCTATGGTGGCTCCATGGCTTCTTCCAGAAGTTTTCCCCTGCACCTACTTTTCAAACAATAATGAATCTCTTCCTCCTCCAGTGGCTCGTTCCCTCTTTTTAGAATATGCCTTCACTCAAAGGGAGTCCCTCCCTGTGTTACACTGATGGGTCCTGGCCCATGTGGGTGTCGATGGGAACGAACGGCAGACGTCCTGGCTAAGGCTGCGGTCTCCAATTCACGGCCTCCTGCCAGGCGTCATCCTGTTCCTGCAGTGGATCTACGACCCTATATAGATGCTACTGTTCGTTCCTGCTGGCAGAACAGATGGGACCCCATCCGCCAACGCCTTGGTTTATGGAGCTACAGCGACCTGTCTCGCCGGTTGGAGATGGCTCTTGTCCATCTCCGTATTAGCCACACATTACTGACTCATGGCTTTTTAATGGAGAGGGCTCACCCTCCCTCCTGTGATGATTGTCTGGTCCCTTTGACAGTACGACATCTTATTGTCCAGTGTCCCAGTCTCGGGCACCTGCGTCATAGGCACCTCTCCAAGTACATGTGTGGGTGACGGTTCTTGCAGTCTCTCCCAGGTGCTAGGGGAGGATGCTTGAAGTGTGGGAGGAAACACCCTCTCCTATGTGGAGGAGGCTGGCCTCCTCCTCAAATTATGAGAGTTTAAGATATTCATGGTTTTTAGATACTTTGATATTTTTTACTCTTGATTCTTTTTTATTTTTAGTTAAGTCGACGCGTTCTTTTAGTAATAATGTGCTTTTTAGTTTGTGCTTCATTTAGTCATGCTGCCTCTCCCTCATGTTTTATTAATTATATGGATGACAATTTTATGTTGGGCGGTATATGACCCTAGCGGTTCCGTCGCCAGATGCCTAGTTGCATACAAAAATCAATCAATCAATCTTCCTCTTACAGTTTCTCACTCCTTTTTAGAACATGCCTCCTCTCACAAGGAGTCCCTTCTTGTGTACACTAGTACTGGAGTTGGTTTTGGAGTTGTCTTTCTTTACTTTTGCCATGGAGGTGCCTAGGCTCCCTTTTGTCATGTCAATTTTTAGTGCCAAGCTCTAGACCATTTTATATGCCTTCCAAAAGATTTTTACTCTCCCTCAACCTTTTTTTTTATTATTTTTAGCAATTCCTGTAGTGCCTTGCAGGCCTTGTGCAATTTTAACTCTTCCCATCCCCTGGTGTTGGCCATCCTCAAGTGGCTTGTCCTCCTGGGTCGTGGTGGCCGCAAAGTTACATTTTGTTGGGTTCCGGCCCATGTCTGTGTCGGTGGAAATGAGTGGGTTGATGCCCTGTCTAAGGCTGCAGTCTCCAATTCTAGGCCTCCTGCCAGACGTCATCCCATTCCTGCAGTGGACTTTCTATCCTACATAGATGCTGCCGTTCGTTCCTGCTGGCAGGACAGATGGGATGCCGTCGGGGCTAACAAGCTCCACAGCATCCGCCAACGCCTTGGCTTATGGAGCAACAGCAGCCTGTCCCACCGGTGGGAGACAGCTTTTGCCCGTCTCCGAATTGGCCACATATTATTGAGCCATGGGTTTGTAATGGAGAGGGCACCACCTCCCTACCGTGATGATTGTCTGGTCCCTTTGACAGCCTTAGGGACCTTCATCGTAGGCACCACTCCGAGTACCGGGAGGGTGAAGGTTCTTACAGTCTCTCCCAGGTGCTCGGGGAGGATGCTTGTAGTGTGGGAGGGAACACCCTCTCCTATGTGGAGGAAGCTGGCCTCCTCCACCAATTGTGAATTTTATTAATTTTATGACTATTCATTTTAGGTAGGTAAAGTTTAATGTTTTTGTCTTTCATATTTTAATTATTTTATTATATTTAATATAAGTAGATTATTTTAGTAAAATGTGATATCTAGATTATATGGCTTTTTATTCATGCTGCTTCTCCCTTTCGGGGAAATAAAAATTATTTAATTATTGTATATATTTTATTAAATATATAGATTAACCCTTTATGTCGGGCGGTATATGACCCTAGCTGTTGCGCCGCCAAATGCTTAGTGGCATCTATAAATCAAATAAGAAATCCTCAATCCTCATGTTGTCATATACAGTGTTACCAAAGCAAGTATTTTATCGCACCGTTTGGCGTTTTCCTTGGCATTCCATTCCTCATTATTTCCTAATATGACCCTAATATTACAGTTACTACGTAGTTTCATTTATTCATTGTTCTATGGCTGGATATTTATAGCATTAAATAGATATTTTTAATCGTTATATTCATATCTTACGGCATCTGTCATTCTAGAAGCTTTTTCATATCATGGTTTTTCCTAGAGTCTGAAATAAGAACACTTTGAAAAATCGGATTCGAATCACGAGAGGCCATGAAGTAGTTGCATATGAAGAATCCGCCTTTGATGTATAATTGAAGATAGAAGATATAGGAGGTACAGGGAAGGTTGTTGCCAGATGCAGTTGAGACAGGAAAACTTCGGCGAGGAATACAATGAGCGGTTTGCTAGAGGAGAGGTGATGTTCGGCAAAAGGGAAAATAAAATAGAAAAGCAACGTATCTTGAAGTGGCTGGTAGAGTATGTCGTGCTATGGTCTATATAATCTTGAGTGATCGTCAGCAGTGGGTCTCGATTATATAGAGTTTTTTAGTCCGTCCCCAGACGTCTTGGCTTGTGGTGTGTAATATTTATTTGTGTATGAGGTGATGTCTCTTAAAGTATGTTGGTCTACTATCATTGACTCACTGTAGAAGAGACAACAAGATCAACATCTAGAGAATAATTATACAGCCTTCTTTTAATATTTAATCTATCTTTCTAAGGCCTTATGAAAGGGAAGATGAGGCACTCTGCAAGTATGGTAAGAGGAGATTACTTGACACTAGATTGTAGCATCATAACTGATATTGGGAAGGTGGGAATTATAGTCGAGTGTCGACACAGAGTTGTCTATGAAAAAATGCAGGTGTGGTGACGCACAGTCCAGATAGTGTGTACATTTGCCGCCAACTGCATTATTAAGTTGGTCAGATTAATAATGGGTAAAGCGAAGTAAGCAATCATTGTCAAATAAAAAATAAATGGAGACATGCCATTATCACAGATGACCACTTTCTATGTTCCATTTACCCTTGGGAAACTGTAATCAATGACAATGCCTTATAATTGGTTAATATGAAAAAATTATCTCCACAACAATAAGCACCAATATTGTTACGTATCGAAGGCCGTGAGGGAGTTTTATGCAAATAATGATTGACTAAAAACGATCATGTAAACACAGTTGATCAATTAGAAAATATATAAATGCATAACTGGGAATTTTTCGTCAAAATTTAAAATTGTCCATAAAATAAACAATGTTACTCTTTAAAACATCCAGATTCCGAATCTACCCATAGTTTTGTACTAGGATGAGAAGATTCCAGTTATAAGCGAAGAACTACACAGACTCTCCCAACCTCAAACTGACTTCAAATGACTTCGGAGGTCGGATCTGATCTAATCCGATCCCCCAATTTCAAGGTCAATAAATAATTTTGCATATTATAATGAAATTTTCATTTTGCACAGTTTGTCTGGAAATGACCTTCAGTGCTCTCACATGACGTCACATGAAATAATTAATCGGTTATTTTGATATCAAGTCCTATTCTGGGTCATAAGGATTCCAACATTTAGCAATCAAACAAAAGGTGCCCTTTTTACTCGTATAGCATATTGAGGATGATTACTGACCGCTGAACACTGAGATAATATTCAGGGAGAATCTAGGTAATTTAATTCAGATAATGGTGTTTTTATTAGTTTGTCTGTTTAAAGAAAAGTTCTCCTTAGTTATTTATACAAATCATTTTAAACAAAAGAACTTCTGGTTGTTCATAAAAACTATTTGATCAAATTTTATTTTATTGCCTATACAAGTTCAGTACTTGCAGCAGTAGATGAATTCGGGGGTATTGAACATAATATAATAAAAAAGTGTCGTTCTCAAATATGACCATTTAGTTTACGTGCATTTTCCCCATACCTGTGCGTGAAAAATCGTTGGCCTTTAGTACTCTGCCGGTGAGGTCCTCGAAGACGAAAACGTGTGTGCCATGTCTGACCTGCTTGTCCAGGATAGGAGTATACTCTGTGCTCTTGACATACTGGAGACGCCCATTTTCCTCGGCTGCCCGCACACCCACAAATACCCCCGCTTCGACACTCTGTTAACACCCACATGTACAGTAATACATCTGTCACGAAGCGTCGCCCATCTTTCATCACACACCAATACATATTTCATCATGCACATAATATTTCACCAAATGCACACTCGCGGTCAAAATCCCCTGGCAAGATGAATCACCAGCAGCCTAGCTTTGAAGGTTCGAACAACAGTGCGTCTCCCTACAACATACAGTTGTTTGAATAATCAAAACTCGGCTAGTTGCGATTCATCGTGCCGAGGGATCAGGACACAATTTCAGACTGCGAGTGTACAGTACATTATCCTTTGCCACACGCTTCTAATCCTGGTCCGGCACCCAGTGGCGGATTTAGGGGGGGACCGAGTAGGCCATGGCCTAGGGCCCCGCGCCTGTGGGGCCCCGCGCCTGTGAGGCCCCGCGAAATACAACCAAGGACTCCATAGAAAGATCAAGTTGGTAATTGGACTAATTATCAATAAATTGAATATTGCTTAAAAAGTTAATTTATTTTAACGCTTCGCTCGTCCATTGATTTGAGGGCCCCGCAAGGTCACCGGGCCTAGGGCCCCGTACAACCTAAATCCGCCCCTGCCGGCACCCCTTCAGACGTTTATGTAACATCAATTTAGCCACTATCGTACTGCACTTCTATCATCAACAAATATCAATGTAGATTATGTAATATCATTCACACATTGACACATATTTTTTTACAATTCAGTTTCATTATTTCCTGAGACTGTTGTTATGGGTCACAATTAGCATTTTAGATAATGATTTTAGTACAAGTTGAAACAATCCTTACGGCAATGAAAACTTTGTTTTGCATAAAATTCATTTGATATAATATTTGTGTCACAAAATTGCATGTATAAATCCGATTATATTCAGTATTAACAACGAGTAGGATTAGGTGGCAAATTAAATTGCGTCGGCAGGGTTGGTGGTATTGGTTGCCAGACTGTGGTAAGGAAAATCCTATCTGGGGATAAGGTGTAAGCAGAATTGGGTAATAGGTTGCCAGTTTGACGATGTAAGTAATGTGTGGTGTGTATTTTTTTGCTTGTTTGTCACAAAACTTGAACACTGTAAATAAAAAATGCAATGGCACAACCAAATGGTTTTCAACAGACACCAATAAAATTGTCTTCAATTAAATTATACATTTAGGATAGTACAGTTGTAGGTCATCAGGCCAGGTGTAACAGTCTAAAATTCCATTTCTGCGTGTGTGTGTTTTACTGTTTCTTCAACCTATTTAAAAAGTTTTACTGTACAGTATCTTCAGTCCTCTGTAAGAGCTGGCACAACCTGATTGAATTTCCAGAAGCACATGTCAATACCCATTCTTCCGTTTTAAAAATAAAAAAGAACAAACAATATTTTATGTTGACAAAGTATGTGTTACAGGACTTACCGAGAGGAACTGATCGTACATGGACCCAGCCTCCCACACCATGTTAGTAGCATGGCTGTCCAATACTGCAATCAGGGTCTGGAAGGGCTGAGGGATGTACCTAACGGCCAGTAAGGACATAAGGTTGCCTGAATAACTCCTCGTCAAAACCAGTGTGAACATCATCCAGCTTCCCAACACCTGGCGGGACCACCACCTCACGCTCCCAGTTTTTATATCTGATGTAGCAAATAGATGCTTAGCAATTTTTTATTCTGATATCTTCCTAACTAAACAGAAAGTTGTCCGTAATCCCCTTTCACCACAACATGCAGTATTAATTCAGTACATCCCACATTGCTATACCTAGCTTCTAGGCCAAATTATTACTTTATTCTTTCGAATAAATATATATATATATAGATATATATAGATATTCTCTTTTATACAAACGAAATTGAAGAAAATTGCTTGTTCTGTATCTATGAGTTTATTATTTATGCTTTCAATTGTTCTTACAATTTTTCTTAGGTTTTCACTTAGATGGTGGATAAGTGAGGCAAATGATGAGTTGTTGGGGGAGGTCGACGTATCGTCCAGTACAGTCGGCGGCAAAAGTCCTGTCGCCTCACTTGCTTCACTAAAGCACGAGATGTTAATAGACTCGAGACTATAAGGTGTAGAAAACATGCATATTTTTCGAGTCCATGAACACTGCATGTCTCGGTGAATCAGTTGAGGCGACAGGACTTTTGCCGCCGACTGTACATTGGACATCTTCAGGATGAAGTGGTGAATCTGAATGAGTGCTTGTGGTGGGTCAGTATGTGTTGGAGATGTGGTGAGTGTCATGACGGTGTTAATGTTGTGTCGCTTCCTGGAGGGCAATATTTGGAGGTCCTGTGTCTGGTTGTTTATAGATGGTTGTAAGGTTTCTATGTAGATTGCTTCTAGGTAGGAGAGTCGTCTGCTGTCTGTTTCTTTGTCTAGTATGGTGGTGTTATTTACTAGTTTGTCTCGTGTCAGTGTTTGGTTGTCGTGGGTGAGGTAATGGTCTTTTATAGACCCTGAGTGGCGGTGCATAGTGAGCCGACGAGACAGTGACGTTTGTATCTTGCCAACATAGTGGTGAGGCTAACAGTCCACACTGTTACAGGTGTGCTGGTAAATCACGTGATCACTGTTCATCTGGCTCTTGGAGGTAGAAGGTCGGGTGTGTAGGGTGAGGTTCGAGGTTTTGGGAGACTTATAGGAAATTACTAGTTTGACATTTTTCTTTATAATGTCTCTTAGTAAAGTTTAATGTCATTGTTTGGTTTGGTTAGGGGATTCACCTCGTACAATTTTTCTAGCTGGAATTTGATGGCGTTGGAGACGTCAGTGTTGGAATATCCATAGTTTACCAGGACTTGGGTAAGACGGTCTAGTTCCTGGTGTGTGTCTCTCCAACTGATGCAGTGGGTGAGGGCCCTCCTGATGTAGGATGAGATGGTGGAATGGAGGTATCTCCTGGGGCATTCACTGTTACCATTTAGACACCTTCCGTTGTTGGTGGACTTGGTGTACACTTTGGTTTGAAAGTCTGAGTTGTGGTGGGCAACCAAGAGGTCCAGGAAAGGTAGTTTGCCATCCATTGATTTTTCGTAGGTGAAGTTCAAACCAGACGAGGAGATAAACCGTTGTTGTAGAAGTAATAGCTCGTCAAGGTCTAGTGAAGTTCTCACTTTTCCAGCTTTCTCCAGCTAGTGGATGTCGTCCATCATAACTTCTATTTCGAGTCGTTTGCGGTTTAGTTTGGTAGTGGCAGTTAAACCTTTGTTTAGTAGTTCTTCTTGTTCAGGTGTCAGGTCGATATTGGAGAGGTTGATGTATACTTTTGTTGGTCTTGGAAGTTTGATGTTTCCTCCATGGAGTCTGGATAGTTTTTTAATTGCGTTGGTCTCTTCTTTCCGTCGGTGTTGTTCTCGTAGGTCTGTGAGTTTTTCTCTAATAACTGTTTTTAAATGTTCTGGGACAGTTTCAGCATTCAAGGTAAGGAAAAGAGCATCGAGCTCTTTCTTTAAACAGTATGCTGTTTCCTTCTCATCGACCAACAAGACCAACAAAAGGATGGGAGGAAGAACTGCAATAACCGTTCCCGGTGTGGTAATTGTTCTGCTCTTGACTTACATCTTACTTCTGAGTGTCTGTCAGAGAGTTATTGCTTTTACTTTAAGGATGCTCACCCCTTACGTTCTCGCCAATGTAATATGTTCCTCCTTGAGCAGGATATCCTCCACTTGGCTACTAATACCCAATTCATCAGCATTGGTAGTGTCAGAAGGCAACTCAACTTCAGACGACACAAGGATGGTGGTGTGAAGACATACGCCTCCTCCCTTCGTGCTAAATCGGTTGCAGCATCCTCTCAACTCTCTCAAGAGGCAGCTGCTTTATGCTCTAGTGAGAGCGTTTCTAAGGTTACACTACATAATAGCTTCTCTGTTTTGAAAACTTTATCAGACACTCATTCTGGTGACCCTTCAACTGATGACAATTCTCAGACTTTTGCTAAAGGTGTCCATGTGGTTCTAGAGGTTCACGCTGCCACACGTTCTCCACAAAGGAAACTTAAGTTAGTTAAACTGCTAAAGAGACGCCTTCATGGTTCCTCTGAGGCACTTGACTCCATAGATGTTCCTCCAAGCAAGGCAACCGTCCCTGTGGCCTCATCCATAATTTCCTCTGGATTTCACCAGAAGTGTTCTCGTGGCTCTGATTAATCTCTTTATTCAACAGATGTTTCCCCTCGCAAGCTTCCTTCGGGTTCATCAGAAGAGCGTGAAGTGAATGTGGATGCCTCGGTTGTCATTTAGTCATGCTGCCTATCCCTTTAGGGAGTTCTTGTTTTATTAATTATGTGGATGACAATTTTATATTGGACGGTATATGACCCTAGCCGTTGCGCCGCCAGATGCCTAGTTGCATAAACAAAATCAATCAATCAATCAATCCAGACATGACTCTCGATCTCTGGCTGTCAGGCATGAGTTGAGAGCCCAGGAGATCACTGTCCAGGAATTTTCAGGGAACTAGAATGAAAGTTATAACCATATACTCACCCTGAGAGACCTGCACTCTGCTCTCTCTCTCTCCCTTTGTGACGACAATTCTCCTTTGCCAGACAATATTTCTTATGCAATGTTGTGACATTTGGGTGAGGAGGCGATCACATTTCTTCTAGCTTTATATAACAGAATCTGGCTGGAGGGTGTCTTCCCTTCTGTGTGGAGAGTTGCTACCATCCTTCCTTTCCGACCAATTACCTTGACCTCTTGTCTCTGCACTCTTTTTGAGAAGATGGTTTATGTCAGACTAATATACTTCTTGGAACGGGGTGATTTTCTGTCTATGTCCCAGTCTGGCTGTCGTAAACACCGTGTGAATGGTGAATTAATATTTTTATTATAATATATAATTAAGTAAGTGATGTAACTTACCTTTCCCGGGCTTATTATAGGACTTCCGTTGTATAAGCTCAACAAACGTCAGCAGAGGTTAATTTTCCCATCTATATCTCAATTCCGTCAACATAAATGTATTTAACATGGGTTCTTTCGATGTATATGCATTATAAATAGTAACATCAGAATTGTATTTGTATGAAATAATCAATTTACAATTACTTTAGTATATTTATTAATCTCAGACGTACACTAATATAAGCAATTAATAAATTATTAACACACACATGCACTTCCAGACAAATATAGCTAACTGGCTAATATCGTAATAATAATTAATTACGACACTCGTTTTTCTTTCAAAGTCTCGTAATGTTCTCGAGTGTTCTCGCTGTGTTAATTATTTATTAATCGCTATTTCAAGACCTTCCTACTCAATTTACTTTAATAATAATTAATGCAAACTAATACTCAGTTCAGATATCTAAACCAAGATCGCTTCATAGACTCAGTAATAGATATATGTTTTTACACCTGTTAATATTTAATGTCAGTACACAACGAGAGACCGGCTCCTCCCTTACCTTGATTACCAAATCAACTGTTTGTAGCAATCGATTATTAATATAGAAATGTAACACCCCTATATTTATATATACTGTTATTTAAAATATGTACAGGTAATAGGGTAATCTTTTAGTGTAAGAGATTATCAATGTCGGATAATCTCGGTGGTAGGCTTTCTCTGCCAAAGTTTAATATGATGTAAGGTATAAATAATTTTGTTAGTTAAAGGTAGTAGATAAACAATAAAAATAATTATTATAGTTAGATAAATGAGTTAAATAGAGGAATAATTGAAACTTGGGTAGAGGGACAGGGATAGGAAAATTCGTGTTGATTGAATGTGAAATAATTAATTGAAAACAGGGAATAACCTGCATTTATAATTATAATGTGTAATTACGAAGCTAACTATCCTGTGTTACCTGCATTTTTTATTGTAACTTACTTAGAATATTAATTAGTTTAGTCAGGGTCCTAAGGTGGGGACGGACCATATTCTAATGGATGAACAATATCTGTTCAGAATATTTATAAAACTGTATTATATTTAACTGAGGAAGAAGGAAATATATTAGAGTAAGTAGAATAAGTGTCAATCGTAATATGTAACTGTATAATCCACCTATAAAGGTAGAACTGATGGAGATGCCGAAATATACTGTAGGATCCATGGAACTACTTTGTCGGGAGGAATAAGAGAGAGAAGAGGGAACGAGGTGATGATACAACTTGGTTCTTCCTCATTCTCTCTTCGTCCATTGTGGTGACAGGTAAATACTAAAGATAGCTCTTGAAATAGACTGTAGTGTTACTGTTATAGTGATTTATATAACAGGTGTAAAATTACTTAGTACGTGACTGGAATTGAATAATTAGAGAATGTTGTGTTCAAATAGGGATTTGATAATTAGTATGTGTTATTTAAGCTCATTCTCTCTTCGTCCTCTGTGGTGATAGCCATACTAGCATATTCCCTTGGCAAAGTGGTCCACATGGAAAAATATAGTTAAAGAAGTTGCTGGCAATTGTTTCTGCTTATATATACATGTGGATTGTTAAATATGGTGTTCAAATTATTTGTGTATCAGATTTATTTTTTTCGGCCAATTGGTGCAAAATTTATTATTAGGATTTTTTGTATTTTTATTGAAGTGGGGCAAAACACTTAGCGTAAATATTTTGTATTTATTTTTATTATTAATGTGGGCTTGTGTCTGTCACAAGCGAAGACTCGGAAGTGTTCCGGTCCTGATAGAAGGGAGTAGGATATATATTTTGGGAGGGGGGATATTTCAGTGTAATATTTATTTATTTTTTATGTGTTTTTTATATGTATTTTATATAACATAATAGATTGTGTTCCTATCTAGATATAAATTCTCAATTAAGACACTGATCGTATCCCCGTTAAATTCATTCTGGGTTGCTTTCTTACGTGCCTAAATAAGCTAACGCTATGTTACCCCTCCAGTGTGTGGTCACTTGGTTCCTCTGATCGACCATGGTCTGGTGGTGGCAGCGTATACCCAATAATGAAAAGGAACTGGACTTGTCTTTTGCAAGATTTTTTTTTGGTTTTCGCAAGCCAAGTTCAGTTTCTCAATAGTTTTTTTTCCAGACCGGATTGATACAGCGATAGGATGGAGTATCATACACTGGTGTGTGTTTTTTAATTGTAAAAGGATGTGGGGTTTTGTTTACCTCCCAAATAAAGTATGGGGACAAAAATCAAGCCGTTACATAAATAACCGTGAAGCTTTGGAATATTGGTAGTCCTACAGAATTATTCAGCTTCTGGTCACCTCTACGTCACGAGATATAGGCGAGATACGGGAGATCAAGGACGAGCATGTGCACTTCTGGTAGGTGTAAGGTAAACCGAATTAAAGAACTCCCCCAGCGGTGACTGGCAGAGGCACACATGCAATTTTAATAAAATCGTATGAATATTATGCAATGAATTCCCCACTTCATGAAAGGACGGTTGGAGGGGGACACTAGTGCTTGTAACCCACAGCAGGGGAAATTTCCTAAGCATACATCCCTGCTTACTCCTCCACATAGCCCCCGCCTCCATGCTACGCTATTATCATTTATAATTATGCTACGAGTCATGACTGACTCGTTACATTCGCACACACAAAAAGACATTGCTCCATGCGATGTCTACTAGACTCGTGAAATGATAAGACGCATTGCATGTATAACTTTACAATAGTAAACTCATCCACACTTCACTCACTCATGTATGTGTCAATGATTATCACCAGGTACGTATTCACACTTGACAATGAGTGAAAAACTGCGACTTTTACATTAGTTTCAATTTCTATGGAGAAACTCTGCAACAAGGATGAATATCTCTGGTGATTCCTTTTTAGTACAATTCGTACACATTTACGCAAGAGTATTTGTATGGAGTATGTAGTACATTGGATTATTGTTACATGATATGTAAGAATTGCAATAATAATCTGGAAGGCAATTTATATATTAGTTAATTATTCAAGCCTCAAATCAGGGTGCTCCACTAACCCGATTCTTGGATAAGGTTTAAAAATGCAATACATAAATCATCGAATTATCCAAACATCATATCGAGGTAAACCGCCAAACCCGAGTTTGGATAAGGGTTGTGCTCGTTACACTCGGAGATGTAAACAATAACGAGTGAAATAACCAGGGAAAGCTCCATCAACTGATTATCTCCTACGTACGAAGAGGATAACTTCGGTACTATGCTACGAAATATTTACTAGCTTAATTCTCCTTCAAGCAATCGTGACATAAGTTTTGCCCCGACGTTTGCATTTCCCTTTATGTATCTCACTGTGAAATTAAATTGCTGCAAGTACATAGCCCAGCGCATAAGTCGTGCGTTGGCGGTCTTCGATTAATGCAAACTTTACATATAGTAGTAGTATTTCTTTATACCTTCTACTACAGCCAGAAGTTCCTTTTCTATTGCACTGTAGTTTGTTTCAGCAGACTTCCGTTTGTGACTATGATACGCAATAGGAAATACCTCACCATCCTTCTCCTGGAACAAAACTGCACCAATGCCATACTGGGATGTATCAGTTTTAAGTATGAATGGTCGTTGATTGTCAGGCAATTACAAGATCGGTTCCTTGCAAAGAAGATTTTTAAATGAAACGAATTATTCTTCTTGCCCTGATCCCCAGAAAATCTTATTTGGAGCATTTTTCATTAAGAGCTCACTAAGTGGAAGTACAATGACAGAGAAATTTGGGATAAACTTATGGTAATAACCCACAACGTCCTCCACCTACAGTGTGACCGAAGAATTGTACTTCCTGTTGTAATAATTCACACTTGGATGGTTTGACTGACATGTTGTATTCCTGAAGTCATTGCAACACAGCTTGCAATATAATAAGGTTCTCCTCAAATGTGGTTGAGTGCACAAGAACATCATCAACAAAATGTTCAACCCCTTTGATGTACCTTGTACCTTAAATTGATACAGCCCATTTGGCATAGATAGACTTCCACCTTCCTCTGCCTATGACACGTTCTTATTAGGTCAAAATCGACTGTGGGTGTGAGGTGTACTCCTCTGCCACAGAGTTTTGGACTCTGTTCTTGATGCTGGCGTACATCTGGCGACCGAGGACTTCAGATCGTCCCAAATCCCCAGTCTCCTGGTGGACGCTAATGAGCCACCTCTTGATCTCCGTCGCCAGTCCTTGATGGTTCGTTGTTGGCATCGATTACATCGACTTTCTGACTCCCTTCCCTGCTTGGCGGTGTCATCTGATATCATGTCTCAGTACTACCTTTCACATTCTCGTACACCATGGTCCGTTGGCTTCCGGGTCAGAAAGGCTATGGAGGAGATGGGCATTGATGACTTCCCAATTTATACTGTGCGGGTCTTCAGGGTGGCTCCATGGTTTTTTCCAGAAGATATCCCCTGCACCTGCTTTTCAGACAAGAAGGAATCTCTTCCTCCTCCAGTGGCTCGTTTCTTCGTCTTAGAACATTTATTTTTTTTCACTTACAGGGAGTCCCTCATTGTGTACACTGATGGGTCAAAGTCTGATGTTGATGTTGGTTTTATAGTTGTCTTTCCTGACTTTTGCAGAGGCGGCAGGCTCACTTGTGTCATATAATTTTTTACTGCTGAGCTTTCGGTAATTTGATATACCCTTTGAGTGATTATTACTCTGGCAGCCTTCTTATACTATTTTTAGCGATTCCTGTAGTGGACTGCAGGCCTTGTGCAATTTTAACTCTTCCCATCCCCTGGTGTTGGTCATTCTCTAATGGCTTGTCCTCCTGGGTCGTCGTGGCCGCAAAGTCACATTTTGTTGGGTCCCGGCCCATGTGGGTGTCGGTGGAAATGAGCGGGCTGATGACCTGGCTAAGGTTGCGGTCTCCATTTCTCAACCTCCTGCCAGACATCATCCCATTCCTACATAGATGCTGCTGTTCGTTCCTGCTGGCAGGACAGATGGGACGCCGTCGAGTCAAACAAGCTTCCGACATTTGCCAGCGTTTTGGTTTGTGGAGCTACAGCGGCCTGTCCCGCCGGTGGGAGACGGCTCTTGTCCGTCTCTACATTGGCATTACAATATTTACTCATATATTTTTAATGAAGAGGGCTCCCTTTCCCAACTGTGGTGATTGTCTGGTCCCTCTAACAGTACAGCATCTTGTCGTCGAGTGTCCCAGCCTTGGGGACCTTCGTCATAGGCACCTCTCCAAGTACCGGGTGGGTGATGGTTCTTACAGTCTCTCCTAGGTGCTCTGGGCGGAGGCTTGTAGTGTTGTAGGGAACACCCTCTTCTATGTGGAGGAGGCTGGCCTCCTTCACAAATTGTGATTTTCTGATATTTATGGTTTTTAGATGGTTTGATATTTTTTAGTTTTGATTCTTTTACATACTTTACTTATTAAGTCGACGGGTTCTTTTTCTAATAATGCGCTTTTTATTTTCTGTGTGTTATTAATTATGCTGCCTAACCGTTTCGGGGTAATGAAGCCTATTTACAGTATGTTGATGTTTTAATAATTATGTAGATGACCATTTTATGTTGGCCGGTATATGACCTTAGCTGTTGTGCCCCCAGATGCCTAGTTGCATCAAAGAAACAATAAATATTTAGCTAAATTTGTATTTTTCAATAGTTCTTGTTAAAAGTGCATCACAGCTTGACCACTTGACCCTTTTAATGTCCTTTAAATCAAAAGTCAAGATGATTTCTCACTGCTGAAAGATGGAAAATAAAAGTTTTAATAAATTTGTGTAAGAAGGGTGTGATATGTTAACAGTTCTAGTTAGTATATATTATATGTTCAAATGTTTGCTAATAATTGGCAGAATTGGACGTCTCGCGTTTATATTTTATGGGTCAATGAAAAACACAATGAAAGGAGTGATAGCAAATAAGTTTAAAGCTATTGATTTGGAGCCACCGATACATTATAATCATAATTATTTTCTAATATTTATAATGTGTCCAGCCCAAGTTTACCTAGAAAGACTAAATCTATCACGAGAAAAATTGCCAATAGCTACTTATAATTGTATCCACTTTATTAACAAGGATAGTTCAGAAAAGGTCTAAATTTTGTGAGAAACCAATGACTATTGTGTACTTATTTCCTCACTGTTCTCTGACCCCTGGTGTCACAGACAACTTTACTTGATTAAGCTAAATAAAAAAATAAAGAACCAGATCATGATTAAAAGGGCCCTTGTGGTGAGGAAATGTGCGGTACACTGGTCAGGCACTGACCTTGCTGCAGGATGACCTGGATATAGTGGAAGGTGACACTCCGGAAGCTATATATCACCCTGTAGTCTGACGTCATGAACATTGCCATCACGTTTACAATTGCCAAGACCACCACCAGAGCTGACAGAATAGCAGCCCAGAGCTCAAGGGAGAAAGGTAAGAGAAAGCCCCAGGGGTTCACCTCGGGACGTCCCCTGCCAGCCACCACGCGTGCATAATCAATCAAGATGTCCAATGAGTAATCTATGGCGCCAGCTCTGACAGCCGTTAAAGCAAAAGGACCCAAGCCTAAGTCGGCCTCCTGAGGAAAAACATTTAATTGGTTGAGACACACCACAATTTTCATTTCTTCCCACCACGATATTATTGTGTCCAACATACGAACGCACCTTTCTGCTGACCATGCCCACCATTCCTGTCCAAGTTCCGTCTTGACGCTTCACACCCCAGGCACCATCGGGTGGCCGTTGGAACGAATACCTATAGAGGAGAAGGAAGAAAACTATCACTCAGAGAATAGGCCAACAGTGCAATGGTTGCAGGTATAAATATATCAGGAAACCTTAAATAATTACACAATTTATCCACTTTAAGGGGAGGGTATAGTTTTGACAATTTTGGAGATTATGATTCCTCCAAACTATTCCAGGCAACAGGATACCATTATTTTTCTTCATCGGGGTCTGTTTCCTGGCATACTTTGGAGGAATCAAGGCACTCCAATTTGTCAAAAGTATACTCTCCTCTTAAGCACAGTGAATCATTTTGCAGATGTAGTTTATAATGCCATTCATTATGGTTACCTCTCCTGCTGATCTTGAGATCTAAAAATATGGTCATATATATATAACATAAAAAATATACATACACAAGCCAGCTTCACTACACCAAAACATCAAAAGGGAGAAGCAGCATAATTAATAGGATATATTATCATCTAAAGCTCACACCTCACAAGATCAGGAAAAATATAAAACAATCAAAATAAAAGCGAGAGAAACATTGTACTATTTTTAAAAAATGAGTAGCCATGAAAATAATAAAATTCACCTCATGTCCACGAAGGAGAGGGTACTCCCTCTCACACTACAAGCCCCGTCCCCGAGTACCTGGAAGAGACTGTGAGAACCAAGGCCCCACCCGGTACTTGGAGAGGTACAGTCAGCTCATTTATTAACGATGTAAATTGTTTAATAGAAATATATTTTGATCGTCAACCAGTCCATTCCTTTCTAGCGTTTCTTTGATTATTGCTCTAAAAAACAACTCAATGAAAATATATTAGCGTGCATAGTAAATATCTAGTACAACGAAATGCAACATTAGGCTCTATTCAGCAAATCACTGCTCAGTAAAAAAAATATGGGTTATTTTATTGCGAAAAGTTTGCTACGTTAATTAGATTTTCTATTTACTATGGTTATTAAATAAACACTTTTCTTAAAATCCATATTTTTAATTGCAGAGTATGATATATATATGTCTCAGAGAAATAAGAGATATGCACAGTAATAATATTCGTAAATATACATAAATCACGATAGCGTTTGATACCTTCATTTGGGGGGGCTTCTCCGCAGGCACTTAGTCATGACATCATGACAAAGTTACTCCCTAACAAAACAAAACCTACCTAACCTAACCTACCCTAACCTAACGTAACTTAACCTAACCTACCCTAACCTAACCTAACCTAACCTACCCTACACTACCCTAACCTAACCTAACCTAACTTACCCTAACCTAACTGGGGGCAGACTACTGGGACCTAACTGAGGGCAGACTACCGGGACCTAACTGGGGCAGAGTACCGGGACCTAACTGGGGCAGACAACCGGGACCTAACTGGGGCAGACTACAAGGACCTAACTGGGGCAGACTACCGGGAACTGTGAAAATAGTAAAAAAATACCCCTGCCGGGATTGAGCCCCAGACCTTTACCATCTGATGGCATAGTCATATCAGCTAGACCACCGTTGACACAATGAGGTAGGAAAAATTATTAAAAGGAAGGAGAGAACTCACGCATGTGCAGATGTCATAACGTCATTACTAATTCCTGCGGCGAATGCCTTCCTTCATCTGGGTGTAGACAATAATCAATATGGCCGACAGATTTTCCTGCTGTTTTTACAACTGGGCCCATACGGTGGTGCCGTGCTTGCAGTACCCATGGACAATATTTTTATCCTCACATAAATTGACGTGCATTTAACAAATACAATTTGATTATTAAAATATTTGAATAAATTTATACCTTGATTTGTGCACATGTAACACCCCCATTTTATTATGTATGTTATTTAGGATGTTTTTTTTTAATGTATAATTACTAACTTCACTCTCCATAAAATACCTGCATTTATTTCTAGTAACTTACTTAGAAAATTAGTTGAGTGAGGGATGGAGTCCCAATAAAAGGACGTGATATTTTCGTTGGCGGAACAATATTTGTAACCAATATCAGGAATAATTATATGCTATGTGACTGAGAAAGAGATAATGGGTTGGAGTATTAAGGGATGTTAAATAATCATTAGTGTAACTAAAGGAATGTATCAGGGGGGAAGGAACACTTAATATAATAGAAAAATGTAGCAGGAGGAACTAGTTTGTGTCCGTGTAGGAGCCGAGAAGGGGGGGGAGAGAGGCGAGAATGAATTGTGGCAAGGATTCACCGTCAGTCTCGTGTCGTCTTCCATTGGGTAAAGGTAACTATTAAAACAGCTGCTACAAAGTGACTTCACGTGTTGATATTGAGGTGAATATTTATTATACATTTGATAGTGATTTTAATGAGTCTCGTGTCGTCTTCCATTGGGTAAAGCCATAAAGCACATTCCGGCAAGGCATAGCCATAATAATACTGGTGTACAAACTTATATAAATACTTAGGAGAATTGCTGGCATAGTCAAAGAAATTTAGAGTAACATTGTTTCGGCCATATTTTTTTTTGATACTATTATATATATGTATGTTTTTTTTTATATAACTATTGTATGTATATGGGGATGTATTTTTTTTTTTCTTATTGATGGGGGGGAGTAAGTAAATTTTTTTTTTTATTATCTGTTTGTTTAGTGCTGTTCCCTAGCGAAACTCGGAATTATTCCAGTTCTAGGGACAGCGGGAGTAGGATTCAGGGAGGGGGGATTGAAGGTTAGGGAGTATATATATATATTTTTTTTTTATGAAATGAATGTTAATAAATTAAATAATAAGTAGTTGAGTTTTCCGTTACCGTACACATACTAATAGACTGTGTCCCTACTTAGGCATTTTTGACTTGATTTAAGACATTGATCGAACCCCCGTTAGAGTAATTCTGGGTTGCTTACACACGTGCCTGGGGTTTAAGCTACGTTACCCACCCAGTGTGTGATAACTTGGTTCCTGCGGTCAACCTGTGGTCTGGTGGTGGCAGCGATACTGACTAGGAACTGGACTTGCCTTTGTATGATTTTTTTCATGGTATTCGCAAGGCAAGTTCAGTCCTCAGTCCTTTTTTTTTCCAGACCGGGTTGATCAAGTATAGGATAGATTGTCATACACTGGTGTGTCATTTTTTTTTATTGTAAAAGGCCGTGTTTTTTTTTATCCTCCTCCAGTAAAGTAAGGGGGATAAAAATAGCAGCGTTACATTGGTGGCAGCGGTGGGATAAATCAGACCCAGAGAAATTGTTTTAACGGAGATCCGTGGAATTGGGTCTGATGTTTAAGGTAGGAATAGTAGGACACAGTCAAGTTCCTCGAGAACTGACGGTTAACGGAGCTCGGGTAGTAAATTAAAGTAAGAGGGGTAAAGGAAAATACAGGATATAACTATTAGAATGCTAACACGCAGTGGCGTGAGAGCGAAAGTCATGGCGGAAGCGTCAGAAATGAGTGAAGTGGTAGTTAACGATACGGATTCAGATAGGGAGGTAAGATTCGAAATGCGGGAATTGAGACTAATAACCGAGCAAATGACTAAGATTGCGATGAAGGTACAAGACTTAGATCAGTTGAAAAACATAGGGGAGCAAGTTGGTAACTTAACGAAGCGTGTGAGTAGGTTGGAAAGGTCGGGAGAGACTCAGTTTGTTCGTGTCAGAGAGAGGGAAGTTACACCTCCATCCTCACCATTATTGAGGAGACCCGAAACAGTTTCACGTTCACAGTGGTCCCCGATACCTTCTCGAATAGATACTCAATTTTCTCTGCCTGCCACGCACAGTTATCAACCACCCGTAACATTTGGCACAAATGCAAACCCAGTATTACAACCTCCATTATCAAATGTCACCTATAATCCTAATGTAACAAACCCTGCAGAAAGGGTTAATACAAACTTGGTTAAACCCCGAGAAATTCCAAAACTCGAGTTAGATACATTGCAGAGTTTAGATTCCTCGGCTAGGCTACAAATGTTCTTTGAAGCAGTGGAAAGGTGCACAGAAGATTCATGCACTAGGGTAGAAGTAGCAAAGTCTCGAGTAGATAAGGAGCTGGCTGTTTTAATACACACGGCCCAGAAACGGGGGGAGATATTAACATGGTGGGAGTTAAGGGAATATATCACGAAAGAATTTAGGGTTGAGTTAAACTTCGACCAGGCATGGCGTCAGGGTGATGAATTTAAGTATGTGTGGAATGAAAACCCACAAACATTTGTCCACCAATACAAGTGTCACTATGCAGCAATACAGGGACAGTTTCCAGAGCAACATCTACCCTCAAGGGACAGAATAATGAAAAGGAAGTTGCTACAAGGTTTCCCGAGAATCAGTAGGGAAAGATTGGAATCTTTTGTGGATGATCAAATTCCCCTAAAAGATTTCCTGGTAAGAGTGGAACACGAAAGATTATTATTGATACAGAGACTTGAACCAGCGAATATGTTGTCAGGGGTAGACATACAAATGGCTGAGGAAAATAACAAAACTAAAGTAGAAAGTAAGGAAGAAAGTGAAATATATAGTTTAACAAAAATGGTAGAAAAATTAGCATCGAAGGTGGAAAAGATGTCCTATGAAAATAAACCTCAAACTTCTAGGTATTGTTCTTACTGTAAAACGACCACGCATGACTTGCGAAATTGCTGGAGTAAACCCGAGAAGGGAAAATGTTTTAATTGTTTACGTGCTGGTTGTTGGAGCACTAGTCCTGCCTGTCCTGGGAAGGCTCAGTATAGGCCAGGTCTTAATAATAATACAGGTTATACTAATTATTACCATCAAGCCAGGAACCTAACAAAACCAAAGGGGGAATTATCACCAGTGATAAATATTATAGTGAATGGAAAGGTGTGTGCAGCTATTATTGACACAGGTAGTGTCATAACCTTGATAAAAAGAAGTGCAGTTAAGCGACTAGGGTTACAGATAGATACGACCAAGGGTAGAACTAATCCTGTAGGAATTACGGGAAAGCTGCTTAAAGTGTTGGGTATGGTGAAAATAGAAGTTAATGTAGGAGATCAAGGAGTATGTAGTCAGTGGGTAACGGTAGTACCAGATTTATATTTGGATAGAGAAATTTTGTTGGGTTGTGAGATAATTAGTAAGGCAAACTTGACTTGGAATTGTAAGGATAAGGAAATGATTTGGGGAGGTGCACCATATCAGGTGAATCATATACAGTTATGACGACGAACCATTCAACAAATAAGGGATCATACCAAAGCTCAAATTATGGATAGTAGTAGACGGAAAGTGCATGTGAAGAGTAACGTAAATATGGAACCACACCAAGCCAAGGTCATACGTGTGGAAGTGAGTGAGACACCCGGTACCACCCTACTGATTAGGCCCCATAGAAATAGTTCATCACAAACTACTCCCCTGTTAGTAACGGTAGATGCGGAAGGAACTATTCCCATTACCCTAGATAACACCACCAAAATATCTAAAATGATAAAGAGAAATACCATAGTAGCCCTTATTGAGGATGACTCTTTAATAAATGTAGAGCTTAAGGTCCCAATAAATATGATAACCATAAAGAATGAATTGATGCCACATCAGGATACAGTAACGGAACAAGGGACTAGACAGGAAAGATTACAACTCTTAATTAACCAACAGAATTGGAAACATCTGGATGATGAACAGAGAAGAGAGCTAACACAAGTGGTCCTAACACATGATAAGTTGTTTATGCTAGGGGATAAAGAATTGGGGAAAATTGAAGGAGAACCCGCCAACATAGAGGTCGCAAATCCGAACCCATGTAGATCCCCGATGTATCGTTATCCCGAACATGCAAAGGAAACCATTGGTAAGATGTTAAGTGAAATGGAAGAAAGAGGAGTGATCGAACCCTCTAGTGCAGCATGGTTGTCACCAATAGTGTTAGTGAATAAACCAGATGGAACCAAAAGAATGTGTCTGGACTTCAGACGGGTTAATCAGCATTTAACGGTAGATGTGTTTCCATTACCTAGGTTAGATGATTTAGTAGGACATGCAGCAGGACATCAATTTTATATAACCTTAGATTTGAAAGATGCATACTTTCAGATAGAGCTGAATGAAAAAAGTCGGAACTTAACCACTTTCACAGATGGAGTATCATTGTACCGGTTTCGAAGGCTACCTTTTGGTTTAAGTTGTGCACCAGCCATATTTTCAAGGAAAATGGCTCAGTTATTATCGCCTTTGTTACGTGAAGGATGGGTGAAAAATTACTTGGATGATGTGATCATATGGGCTGATGATTTTTCTAACTTAATGCAGCGCCTTAAAAGACTATTTCAATTATTCAGTGAACAAGGGGTAAAATTAAATCTATCTAAGTGTGATTTTGTGAAAAAAGAAGTAAAGTTTCTGGGACATAAGGTATCCAAGAATGGTAGTTTGCCAGATCCTAAAAATTTGGAGGCAATAAGTAAGCAAGTACCACCCAAAAATGTAAAAGAAGTGAGGCGTTTCATCGGTATGTGTGGATTCTACCGTAGCTTTGTGCCAAACTTTTCCAAAATTGCCACACCATTAACAAACCTTACAAGAGCTAGCACTGTGTTCAAATGGGATGAAAAATGTCAAGAAGCCTTTGAGAAATTAAAGGAGAAATTAATTACACCTCCAATCCTAGTCAAATACCAACCCGAGTTACCACTAGTGCTAGTCACAGACGCTAGTGAGGAGTATGTAGGAGGGGTTTTGCATCAAGTACAAGTAGATGAGACAGTCCGACCATTGGGTTACTTCTCGAAAAAACTTAATGCATGTGAGAAGAGGTATAGTGTCACCGACAAAGAAGCAATGGCAGTGGTCTTGGCTTGTCGCCATTATCATCATTATTTGTGGGGAACAACATTCACAATTCAAACAGACCATCAGCCACTAACCAGTATTTTTAGACGTAGAACTAAGTCACCGAGGGTTACAAGATGGATGCTAGAAATGAGGGAATACAATTATCAAATTAAATATATGAAAGGAAAGGATAATGTCGTGGCTGACCAACTATCTAGGCCAGTGCGGGTAATCTCACGACCACCAGTATTTACATGGTTGGGGTTAACTCAGGAAACATTTAAGCAAGCTCAAAGACAGGATGACACATGGAGAGAATTAATTGAATATTTTGAGGGAGGTCAAGTGCCCAGGCGAAAAATAGCCCGTGCCACTTTAGACCAGTTCGAGCTGAATGAGGGTATATTATATTTTGTAAAAACTTATGTAGATGACAGCTATTTTTACACTGTAGTAGTCCCTAAGACATTAATTAAAACAGCCTTAGAATTAGCTCATGATCAATCAGGACACTTTGGACAATTCAAAACTATTAAGAAAGCTGAAGAATTGTATTATTGGCCAACATTAAGATCTGATGTGATGACATATATAAAGAAATGCCTTAATTGCCAGCAATTCAAATACACTAAGGGTCTTTCCCAACAATATAAAGAATTACCACCCATAATAGAACCCTTAGAAAGAATTGCCATAGACCTCACTGATATGACTTCTGGAGCAGATGGAAACAGATATATTCTAACCATCATAGACCATTTTTCAAGGTACACCAAGTTTTACCCACTAAAAAGTAAGCATGCCAAGGGAATTGTTGCTAGGCTCACCCAGTTTGTTACAGACTTTGGCGGACCTAGATCGGTGCTGTGTGACAACGCCAAGGAGTTTACTGGCCACGAGATGCGGACCTGGGCAGACCAGCATGGGGTGGAGCTGCTTTTCTCCACGCCGTATCATCCACAGGCTAACGGGATGATTGAGAGGATGCACCGGACCCTGAAGACGGTGTTGGCCCAGTTGTGCGAGGGCTATCCACAACGTTGGCCTAACCTGCTGGCTGAGTGTCAAAAAGTGATGAATGCAGCCGTCCACAGCAGTACCAGGGTGACGCCGTATGTCGCATTCTTCGGAAGGCATCCACCACGCAACATCACAGCACCACTACCGACCATCACGTCTGACCACAACGACGCTGGGAGACTAAAGAGGCTAATACAAGAAGCCAGTACTGTATCTCTCAGGAGGTATCGGACATTTGCCAATAGGCGTAGAAAAAATGAAAAAGTAGAACTAGGAACATTAGTGTGGGTAAAACAAGAAACAATAATACCGGGTACCTGTGCCAAATTGAACCAAAAATGGAAAGGACCATACAAGGTGGCAGAAATAATAAGAGATGGTTTGATATATATTTTAGAGGACCCATTTACAGGGAAAAACATCCAGAGGGCTGCAGAAAAGATTAAGCCCTATGTGAGCCACAGTGATATTATAGTACAATTAGGGGAATTAATTGAAAATAATGAACCAGATGATGATGATGAGGATATTGTACTTCCTCCACGTCATCGACGTCCTCCAAGAAGATTTCTGGAGGAAATGTAAATGGAGGTAAAAACCAATTTAGAAAAACAGTGAATGAAAAATTAATAGAAAATAGGGTAAAAGTGGGAAAGTTACGTTGGATAATGTCATGTTTTACTATAACCTGAAGTCAACACGGGGCAACATTAATGTACGAGCTAGGAACTCGGCTCATAGTTGTAATTTTTTTTTATTGTGGGTGTTGGAGGACACTTAGTTTTAATGGGAAGAGAAGGATGGTGGGGAGTGATCACCCTACATGTCCATTGGGCTCTTCCAGTATACAGTCAGAACCTTTGTCAAGGCCCCTGTATCACTTACTGCATTCCGGGTTGTCATACCGTGCGGGATCTGAGGTTTGAATGGAGAAGTGAATGAAAATAGGAATGAATGAATTGAATGTAAGAATACTCAGATCTTGTTAGGGACAATCGCGGATGGGTTTAGTGACGGTAGAACCTTATTGAAGTTCTCCCGGGGTTATGGACTTGACAGAGGAGTCTGACTGGGACGAGGTGTCACTGATATCTATTATGTATTATGTATTATGTGTATTGTGTAATGTTAGGTAGAGAAGTTCTTTCCTGCGGGGAAGAAAGGCAGTCTAAGGACTGTAAGTAAAGTTGGCAGTTTATCAACACTGACTAACACGTTAGGGTGAATAATGTCTTATGTTGTTTAGTAAGGTATAGCGATAGTGACAAATGGTGTGTATGTTAAGATTAGGGGGAGGGGAATTGAGTTAGGGAAATATAAATTAATTTTCACTGTAAGTTCCAGCTAAGGAAGAGGGGACGTGTGTAACACCCCCATTTTATTATGTATGTTATTTAGGATGTTTTTTTTTAATGTATAATTACTAACTTCACTCTCCATAAAATACCTGCATTTATTTCTAGTAACTTACTTAGAAAATTAGTTGAGTGAGGGATGGAGTCCCAATAAAAGGACGTGATATTTTCGTTGGCGGAACAATATTTGTAACCAATATCAGGAATAATTATATGCTATGTGACTGAGAAAGAGATAATGGGTTGGAGTATTAAGGGATGTTAAATAATCATTAGTGTAACTAAAGGAATGTATCAGGGGGGAAGGAACACTTAATATAATAGAAAAATGTAGCAGGAGGAACTAGTTTGTGTCCGTGTAGGAGCCGAGAAGGGGGGGGAGAGAGGCGAGAATGAATTGTGGCAAGGATTCACCGTCAGTCTCGTGTCGTCTTCCATTGGGTAAAGGTAACTATTAAAACAGCTGCTACAAAGTGACTTCACGTGTTGATATTGAGGTGAATATTTATTATACATTTGATAGTGATTTTAATGAGTCTCGTGTCGTCTTCCATTGGGTAAAGCCATAAAGCACATTCCGGCAAGGCATAGCCATAATAATACTGGTGTACAAACTTATATAAATACTTAGGAGAATTGCTGGCATAGTCAAAGAAATTTAGAGTAACATTGTTTCGGCCATATTTTTTTTTGATACTATTATATATATGTATGTTTTTTTTTATATAACTATTGTATGTATATGGGGATGTATTTTTTTTTTTTCTTATTGATGGGGGGGAGTAAGTAATTTTTTTTTTTTATTATCTGTTTGTTTAGTGCTGTTCCCTAGCGAAACTCGGAATTATTCCAGTTCTAGGGACAGCGGGAGTAGGATTCAGGGAGGGGGGATTGAAGGTTAGGGAGTATATATATATATTTTTTTTTTATGAAATGAATGTTAATAAATTAAATAATAAGTAGTTGAGTTTTCCGTTACCGTACACATACTAATAGACTGTGTCCCTACTTAGGCATTTTTGACTTGATTTAAGACATTGATCGAACCCCCGTTAGAGTAATTCTGGGTTGCTTACACACGTGCCTGGGGTTTAAGCTACGTTACCCACCCAGTGTGTGATAACTTGGTTCCTGCGGTCAACCTGTGGTCTGGTGGTGGCAGCGATACTGACTAGGAACTGGACTTGCCTTTGTATGATTTTTTTCATGGTATTCGCAAGGCAAGTTCAGTCCTCAGTCCTTTTTTTTTCCAGACCGGGTTGATCAAGTATAGGATAGATTGTCATACACTGGTGTGTCATTTTTTTTTATTGTAAAAGGCCGTGTTTTTTTTTATCCTCCTCCAGTAAAGTAAGGGGGATAAAAATAGCAGCGTTACACACAAAAACTTCAATTTCATATTTTCATGATATGATGAAAAGTCAACAACATTATACACAGACAACACCGCCACCGTGCTTCCGTAAAAGATAACTCGTGATCATCTTTGCTATATCCGTTCCATGTCTTGAACAGGATGGTAGAAGTCTAGAAGAGCCCTGTGGATTCACATATACACATTGTGAAGTCACTGACGGATCTCGGATCCGTACACACGGGCCTATGTGAACAAGGCATGAGACTGATATTATGACACCGAGGGGAGGGTAATGTTTACTGTCTCTCTTCCATGCTTGGAAAGAGCATAATACCCCAGAAAGTAACATTGTTTTATCTTTAAAGGATTCTGGCTTCCTTTGCTGTTTATAATAGTACTATGCGTTCTGCTTTGTCTTTTATTCGATAATTTTTAATCTACAATTTTATGTTAACAGATTTTTATTTGTTTATATAGTTTTAACAATGGACTGGTTGACGATCACACTTTTTTTCTATTTAATAATTTACATCGTTGATAAATGAGCTGAAATGTCCTGTTATGTGATTTCTTTGAAGAAAAAAAACGCATTGTTTGGCATATAAAAGCCATCATAGTTGCACATATTGAAGTTGATGGCTGTGCATCCGTGACGTCACTAACCATACATGTAGGCCGCGCCAACCTTGTGTTACCTTTGAAAGCAAGAGATTGTGATGTCTAGGGGAGTTGTACTTTTACGGAGGATATACTTCATCTTCACCATGCCATCCAATAGCCAACAATGATGTTTGGTCCCAAAGTGCAAAAAACGAGTAGAAACGCACCAGAAAAGATATTTATTAGTGTTGTGTGTAGTAAGTCTGTAGTAGCTGTCGGTACAGCCATGGCTGATAGGGCTTGACCACAAGGACTCAAGGAGTGTTGGAGAGCAAATGAACAGAGTTCGAACAAATGAATTTTCCCAACCATTCTCAACGTTGAGAGAGGTTTAGAAGACTCACGTTTTCGAACTCTGTTCAGTTGCTCTCCAACACTCCTTGGACCCTTGTCAAGCACTATCAGCCATGGCTGTACACTTGTGGTTGGTGACGCCACAAAACGATGTGAGGTACGATGTTTCTCCACCACTTATTTACCATTATTTTTCGTGAATTTCAACTCATGGAAAAAATATTGGTATGTCTATTATCAGGAGTGCCCATTTTATTGTTTTATATACTTTGTACACTACCGTTAACCAGTCTATATATATAAAACAGTCTGTCTGTCTGTCTGTCTGTCTATTTATCCGCTATACACGCGCTCATCCTTTGAACTACAGTAATAATTTTTACATACGTTTTATCGCTATAACCTGGAGAGTGTCTTGGCCATATAATTTTTTTTATTTTTTCAATGATTAACCAATTAAAACCGACATTTTTCCTTCCCCCCCCCCAGTTGACAAATGGTGGTAAATTTTGTCATTTTTCAACTTTCATATACGCAAAAAAAAAATTTACAGAATGAAAGAGCTTGAATTAACACACCAGGAACTGAAAACAGTAACCTTCTAGGTGTACGCAAAAGCTTATAACAAGAGTATCAAATTCTTCAAAAAAAATTTTAAATAAAATAGTTTCTCCTTAAACAATCAAAGAAAATTGCTAGAAAACCACATTATCTCTCTCTCTCTCTCTCTCTCTCTCTCTCTCTCTCTCTCTCTCTCTCTCTCTCTCTCTCTCTCTCTCTCTCTCTCTCTCTATGTAAATGTAATCATGTTCTTAGACAGACAGACAGACAAGACAGACAGACATACAGACAGATAGACATATAGATAGATATATATATATATATATAGAGAGAGAGAGAGATAGAGAGAGAAATAGATAGATAGATACTAATAGATAGATAGATACTGATAGATAGATAGATAGATACTGATAGATTGATAGATAGATACTGATAGATAGATAGATAGATATATACTGATAGATAGATACTGATAGATAGATAGATAGATACTGATAGATACTGATAGATAGATACTGATAGATAGATAGAGATAGATAGATATAGATAGATATAGATAGATAGATAGATAGATAGATAGATAGAGATAGAGAGATAGAGAGATAGAGATAGAGAGATAGATAGATAGATAGATAGAGATAGAGAGATAGAGAGATAAATAGATAGAGATAGAGAGATAGATAGATAGAGATAGAGAGATAGATAGATAGAGGTAGATAGGTAGATATATAGAGATAGAGAGATAGATATAGAGAGATAGATAGATAGAGATAGAGATAGAGAGAGAGATATAGATAGAGATAGAGAGATAGATAGATAGAGATAGATAGATCCCCGGACAACGTCGGGTATCCCTGCTAGTCCATTATAATGTAAAATAGTCTATTTATATTGTTATTCGACAGCAATATCCCTCAGCTGTTCCGTCACCATCAATCAATCAATCAATCAACCCTAGAATATCCTTGATTCCTTGTTGCCTATAGGCATAGATAAAGTATACGTATCTGTGTAAAATAACATAGGTAATCATTAATTTTACAATGAAGAGTGATTGATTGATATTAGGCGCCAGAATTAGGTGATAGATATTTGTATACAATACATTTCTTCAGGTAATTACATATCACCAATTACTGATTTTATTTTTAACGCAAGGAGCTATAAGATTTTGAAGCGGAGCTCTCTTTATGTCAGGAGTAAGGAGAGGACAATAGCACACATACCTTGGAGTCATTCCTAACCTGCAGGCTATGGGAGGTATGGAGGGGCTGGTAGATGGAGGAGAGACAAGAAGGGGAGATATTGGAGAGCCGCTGGGTAGGAAGGTGATAACTGTTGCTATTTATTGCAATGGGCCATATTTACGATCATTCATGGTACATACGATGGTGTGGTACCGGTACGATGACTTTATCGACAAACAACAGAGCCATCGTATCGGTACCACGCCATCACAAACACCATATAATAATGTTCTTGCAAACTGGGATATACTTAATTAAGGATTAAAGTTTGATGTTAAGTGAGTTTTATTAATCATGACGTCTATTTATATCATTGATAAAAAAACAACAATTGCCTTCAATTTCATAAAGTCAAAGATGAAGATATGAGAGCTTTGCAGCACCATTGTGGCTTCATTAGAACTGAGGATAAAGCAAGACCGCGAAACTAAGTCCCATAGTTTTAAAAATTGTAAGTGTAATTGCTGGAGCTCTGTGAATTCTCCAAACTACTCCAGGCACCAGATTTCCTATTACAAATACTGAATGGTTCTGTGTCCAGGATTATTTTGAAGGATTTATAGAGCTCCAGTAAGGGCCCTTCATTTTTTTTAAACTATGGCCAAAGTCCAAAGAGTTCATTGTGGCTAAACCAAAGCGGTTCGAATCATGGCTGCAACATGCTATAATGTCTGTGTTGCCAAGCGCTGGCTAAATTCATTACAGCTGGGAGTTTCTCTCATAGGAAATGTATTAATGAGTTATTCAACTTGATGGTAGAATATTTACAATATGACTACAATAACGTCCACACAAAACGAACTTGGTGACATTATATAAAATATAAATGACATAGTTTCACATTGTTCTCTTCAATTTTCATGTATTAAGTGTATTGATGTAGAATAATATAATACTGTGGAAAACATAAAAACGTCCTTTTCCATTTTAACATATAAAAATATATATCAGACCTTTTTGAACATTGGACCTGTACTGTTAGTGAAGTTAATAATATTGTAGTAGATTTCTACCCCTACTATAGGCACAGGGTGAACACAGCTCTCCGGTAACACAGTTACAAGTTTATTGATGTGCAGGACGTATACAGAGGTGGGAACTTGGGTACACGTGGGCGAGTGAGTGTAGTGGCGAAGGCGAGTTCCTGTAGGCTGGAGCAAGGTTGAAGAGGTGTTGGTGGGGAAGAGCGTGGAAGCCAAGTGACCGGGGCAGTGACCCGGAGAAAAGGGGTAGCTTGGTTATTAGTGAGGCATGCTGGGAAATACCAAGAGAAACGAGGCGGGAAGCGCAAGGAAAGAAACGGGGACTATAGGAGAAAGGAGGAACTCGCCACAACACTCCCCCTCCCCTTAGCAAAAAAAAATAAAAAAATAAAAAAATAAATAAATAAATACATAAACAAATAAATAATAAAAAAAAAACTAAAAAAATAATAGGAACTAAAACATGACAATGTGCTGCTTGGGGAAGGGCAACATAATGAATAACAAATATAACAAGGACCTAAAGTTATTTTATACAACACAGATGCCCCCAGGGGACGGCAAGGCTAGGAGAATGGTTTAATAATATATTGGGTAGGAATTACTGGCGCTCCACGGGCGCGGCTGGAATGTCAGGGCCAGCAACCGGCGCGGCCGCTTGATGGTCCTCCCTGATCTGGAGACGTACCCATCGGGAACAGGGGCAGGCTCGTCACATTCGTCTGGGGAGTCAGGAGGTCCAGGAGGAGGCCAGCAAGGCTGAGTTGGTGTGGTTGGTAGCTGGGGTACGACGGCTGGCCCACTTTGGTGAGAGCTGGCTGCCACTGCAGTCTCCAAGCTGCTCTGTGACTGAGGGGGTAGATAAGGGATTAAGGGTGCCGAAGTATGGGGGGAGGGGGCAGGTGTGGCGGATTGAAGAGTAGGAGGATTGGGGATGTGTGGGATAGGACTAGGCAGTGTGGTAGGGGCTGGAGTAATGGAGAGGGGAGAGTCGGGGTCTGTGACAGGTGGTTCAGTTGGGGTAGGCGGGGACAGGTGGGCAATGGGATCAGGTAGCACGGTAGGATGGGCAAGTGGCAGGGCGGGCATGTTTGATATTTGAAGTGGGAGTTGGATAGGAGTGTGAGGAGGAAAACAGGTACTGGGATGGCTGGGTGAGGTGCGGGGTGGGTGGGTAGGTCGGGGAGACGTGACAGAACTGTCTTGCATGGTAGGTGGGCTGTTAGAGGGTGGTTGTACTGGGGATGGGGGTGTGTTTGAGAGGGGAAACAGGGTTTGAGGGATGGGTTGAGTTTGTGGGTAGGAGTGGATGACGGTTGTGGGATGATGCATAGGGGCAAGTTGATGGGGCGGATGATGTGGCATATGGAGTGTGGCGGCAAGGTCTGTGAGGGGTGAGTTGTGGTGTGGTGTGTGGGTGGGTGCGTGTGGCTTGTCATGGTGGGATGTGTTGGCCACCTTCACTCTTTCCCAGGACGTGACGTACGGTTTTCCTGATATTTGAAGGGTGACCGTGGCCTCCCCTGTTCCAATAACGCGATGCGGTCCAGTGTATGGCTGTTGGAGTGGGGTCCTATGTGCGTCCGTCCTGAGGAAAAGGTAAGGCGCAGTCGTGAGTATGGCGGGAATGTGTGTGTGCGTTGTGGTATGGTGACGTGTAGGTGTAGGCAAGAGAGAGGAGATAGCCGACTTGAGGGCTGGCAGGAAGGACAGGTTGGAAGTGTCGACATTGGGTGTCGTCACCTGGCCGGGTAAGCGTAAATCTTCCTCGAATACCAACTCCGCCGGGGCGTGTCCGATGTCCTCCTTGGTGGTGACCCGAATGGTGAGGAGTATCAATGGGAGGGCGTCATACCACTGGTCTGGCTGTAGGGCCCTGAACGCCTCCTTCAGCCGCCGATGGAAACGTTCCACTAGTCCGTTGCTCTGGGGGTGGTAGGCTGTGGTCCGTTGACGGGTGGTACCGAGGAAATCCAGCATGCCTTGCCAGGCCCTCGACTCGAATTGGGTACCCTGGTCAGTTACGAGAACCGAGGGGGCGCCAAAGTTAGCCACCCAGCTGTTGAGGAAGTGCCTGGCGGTGCCCTCAGCGGTGATGTCGGCCATGGGAGCTGCGGAGCACCAACGTGTAGTTCTGTCCACACATGTCAACAGGTAGCGGTGCCCCCTCGAGGGTGGAAGGGGCCCACTATATCCACGTGGACCGTGTGGAACCTGCTTGAGGGGACAGGAAAGTCGTGGAGGGGGGGACGAGTGTGGCGGCCGACCTTAGCCTTTTGGCACGCCAGGCAGGCCGTAACCCACTGCCGTATGTTTCTCCTCATTCCAGGCCAGACTGCCCGCTTGCTGATGAGACGGTGCGTGCCAGCTACCCCGGGGTGGTTGAGGCCATGGTAGTGGTCGAATATTATTTTTCTGCACTCCAGAGGAATATAAGGGCGGGGCTTACCACATGACAAATCACACCATGCCTTGGTTGATGTGCCGGGGACATGTAGCAATTGTAGGTCCAGGCCAGTATTACCCTGTAGTAGGTCCTGCAGCTCTTGATCTTGATCCAGTCCTTCTGCAATGGCGGCATAGTCGAGAGGAGAGGTGGAGTGGATGGCTGCCAGGGTGTGAGGTTGGGGAAGGGATCTGGAAAGGGCGTCCGCCACCGCATTGTCTTCCCCTCTAACGTGGCGGATGTCCGTGGTGAATTCAGAGATGAAAGCGAGGTGGCGTGCTACACGAGGGGTCCAAGTGCCGCCCACCTGCTTCATCGCCGATGTCAGGGGCTTGTGGTCCGTACGAATATGGAACTCCCGGCCCTCGAGGAAGTGTCTGAAATGGCGCACTGCCTCGTACATAGCCAGGAGTTCTCTGTCGAATGCACTGTACTTCTGTTGAGGTGGGTCCAACCTCTTACTGAAAAAGGCGATCGGGTGTAGTAGCCCATCCTTCTCCTGTTCAAGTACTGCCCCCACAGCGTCGGCCGAAGCATCCGTGTAGATGGATGTGGGTGCGTGGGGTGTGGGATAGGAGAGTAGAGTGGCGCTAGCAATCTTTGTCTTGGTGGAGTTGAAAGCCGTCTCAGCCTGTGGTGTCCAAGATAGCTTCCGTTGGGACCCCTTCTTGGTACCCTTAATGAGGTCATGGAGTGGTGCCAGGGCAGATGCTGCGTGGGGTATGAACCTGTGGTAGTAGTTCACTACCCCAAGGAATTCTCTGAGTTTTCTTGCTGTGGCAGGAAAAGGGAAGTCCGAGATGGCCGCCACCTTCTGTGGTAACGGCGCTAAACCTTCGGGAGAGACTCTGTGTCCCAGAAAGTCAACCGTCGAAACTCCTAGGATGCACTTCGAGGGGTGGACTTTGAGGCCGTATTGGTGGAGGCGGCGGAACAACTCCCTGAGATGCTGGAGATGCAGCTCATGGGAAGGAGAGGCCACCAGAATGTCGTCAATGTAGACGACCACGAAGTCCAATCCCTGTACCACCTTGTCCATAAACCGCTGGAAGGTTTGGGCGGCATTACGGAGGCCAAAGCTCATCACTGGGAACTCAAATAGGCCAAAGGGTGTGGTAATGGCTGTTTTTCCGATGTCTTCCTCTGCCACAGGAATCTGGTGAAAGGCCCTGATTAGGTCAATCTTTGAGAAAACCTCACTCCCCTGCAGTTTTTGGTGGAAGTCGAGGACGTGTGGGATGGGGTATCTGTCGGGAACTGTAGCAGCGTTGAGGGCTCTGTAATCCCCACACGCCCTCCATTCCCCTTCCTGAGCCTTCGGGACCATGTGGAGGGGTGAGGCCCATGCGCTGTCTGACGGTCTGACTGTCCCTTGCTCCATCATGATCTGGAACTCTTTTTTGGCGGCCGTCAACCTCTCTGGGGGCATGCGTCGGGGTTTGGCGAAACAGGGCGGGCCCGAGGTGAGGATGGTGTGTTTGACCCCGGTATCCTTGATGGGTGCCACTGTAGTGGAGGAGATGAGAGAAGGGAATTCCTGCAGGAGGGCATCATATGGTGTGGATTGCGTGATGTGAGTTATATTTGGGGTGTGGTGGCGGCACGGACGTGAGGAGATGATGGCGCCTGATGGTTGGTGGATGAGCCTCCTTCTCTTGGGATCAACGAGGAGGTCATGGGCTGTAAGGAAATCCACCCCCAATATTGGGTAATCCACCTCAGCAGTGATGAAGGGCCAAACTAACCATATATTGTCCACGAGTGTGACCCGCCTGCTGGTAGTCCCGTAGGTGGCGATAGGCGACTTGTTGGCTGCCAAGAGGTCGTACGCTGTAGATAGCGTGAGACTGTCGCGGGAGGTAGGGGGGACGACACTCACCTCAGACCCGGAGTCCACCAGGTATTGTTCCCCTGACACGAGATCATCCACCCAGAGCAGGGCACGATCTCCAAACCTGCCGTTGAAGGGAGTCTTGCGTGGGGGTTGAGGTGGGGAAGGTGGTGTGGTGTGGTGAGGGAGAGGCGTCAGGGTAGGTGGGTGTGGTGGTTGAGCGGTGGCATTGGTGACGCTGGGTTGCCCCCGCTCTACTCGTTTCCCTGGTTCCTGGTGCTGCTGGGGCCGCGGGTCTGTGCAGTTGACACTCTCCACTGGCAAGGGGGGCGGCAGTTACGGGCTCGGTTCCCGAACTGTTGGTGGTACACGCAAACTGCCGGAGGGGCCCAGTGTTGTTGAGGAGGTTGAGGATGGAGCTGCCGAGGTTGAGGTTCTGCCTGCTGCAGTTGGTGCACCATTGTTGTTAGCTCATTGACTCGTTGCAGGATTAGGTCATTGTTGTTGTCGTGGGTAGGGGGGTGGTTGTTCGTGTTGGTAGTGTGGGTGTTGTAAAGGGTGGTTTGTGGAGGTGTTGAGGTTGTTGTAGTAGTGTTGTGGTGGGTGTGTAGGATGGCTGGAGGAGTGTGTGCTGAGGCAGCGGGTGGCCATGTCCCTGAGTGAAGCGTGTTGGCCTCGACCAACATGTCTGCAAATTCCCCGTATTCTTGTAGAGAATTCGTGGTCTTTCCTAGGAGGTGTAATTGGATATCACTAGGCATGAGGCGGGTATGTCGCATCCGAAGAATGTAGTCAGGGAGGGGGGACCCAGCTGCTGTATTGAGCTGTTGCATGTGGCGGAGTAATGCCGATGGGCGGCGACCTTCCACCTGCACGTCCTCTAGCGCCCTGTAGTGTTGCATGGGAGTCTTGCCATGTGCTGCGAGGATTGCTGCCTTAATCCCTTCATACCTTGCTCCTGGATTGAGTGAGGAAAGTAGTGGGGTGATGGAGGCGAAAACTTCTGTTGGGAGGGCCCGAATGACTGCCTGGTATTTATCGTCATCAGGAATGTTGGACCCTTGCCAAACTGCCTCAGTGTGGGTGAACCAGGTGTGGGTGTCATATGTGAAAGATGGCACAAAAGGGGTGTGACGGGGGGGTTGGGTGGGAGGGGTGTGTGTTAGGGTGATACTGTTGTGTGGGGTGTATATACTCTGGGCCGCTGCTGAAGGGGGAGCCACGGGGGCAGTGTTGGTTAGCGAGGGGGGGCAAGTGGCCATGGTGAAGTAGTGGTGTGTTGATGTGAGCAGGTAGGGAAGGTGGGGCTGAACAGGGGTAGACAATAGAAGGGGACGAAGGTAGGGGGAAGAGGGTGTAACACGAAGGCGAAAAAAAAAAAAAAAAATAATAAAAAAAGGTAGGATTAGGCGCAGTGGGAGTATGAGTGGATGGAGTATATGGTGGGGAGGTAAGTATTAGTGTTAGGGTTGGA
>JAWZYT010000298.1:690000-692500 GCA_034508575.1 Petrolisthes manimaculis | reverse complement strand
GGGTTACTGAGTTGACTACCCCTCCCCCCTACCCCCCATCCACCTCTACCTATACCCCCCTCCCTTACTCCCAAGTCCCTACCCCTTAGACACCACCCCCCACCCCAATCCCCTGCCCCCCTCCTTGATTATCCTACAATATCGTTATGATTTGGTGGAGAATATAGTTCACGTTTTAATTCATAATTAATTAATTATTAATTATTTTGAATTCATTATTATATAATTAAAAAACCGTATTTTTCCCTACATTTTGATATAATAATTTCTTTAATTACATAATTAATTAACGAAATTAGCTAATATTATATATTCATAATTTCCATCTGTGACTAATTGGTACATTGGAGCACTTTGCGTCCTCCAAGGTATCTCAGGCAACACAACTTAATGCAGGAATAATACAGTTTGGAGAAATCAGTTTGCTCCACAATTACTCTATGGAAATCTGGGTTCCTTTATAGTCCTTTGATTCCTCCAAAGTATGTCAGGAAATAAAATTAATTAATACATATAATGGTATCAATGCTGTTGTATGGAATAGTTTGGAGGAATCAAATTGGTCCTGTATTACCACAACCAAACCCACAGCTTCGAATGAATTTGCTTCGAACGAATTAGCTTCGAATGAACTAGGTTCGTATGAATCAACTTGGTGAACCATTTTAAAGGGGGTATAGGGAGAGGGTTTATTAGGGGGGTATGGGGGAGTGTAGGCAGGGGCTTGGATGGTTGGAGAGGTGTAGGGGCGGTAGCTTCGAATGAATCAGTTTCGAATGAGTGAACCAGTTTCGATGCTACTACCCCTACACAACTTTCCCCTACACCCTCCCTACACCCCCCCATACCACCCTAATACACCAACCCCTCTCTCTACACCACCTCGCCTCCCTACACCCCCCTTTAGAATGGTTCATCAAGTTGATTAATTCGAAGCTGTGGTTTTGGTTGTGGTAATACTGGACCAATTTGATTCCTCCAAACTATTCCATACAACAGGATTGATACCATTATATTTATTAATTAATTCTCTTTCCTGACATACTTTGGAGGAAACCCCAGATTTCCATAGGGGTAATAATTGTGGAGCAAACTGATTCCTCCAAACTGTATTATTCCTGCATTAAGTTGTGTTACCTAAGATACCTTGGAGGATGCAAAGTGCTCCAATGTACCAATTACTCACAATTGGAAATTATGAATATATAATTTTCGCTAAGTTCGTTAATTAGTTACATAATTAAAGAAATTAGTATATCAAAATGTAGGAGAAAATACGGGGAATTTAATGAAATAATAATTAATTCAAAATAATTATTGATAGATTAATTATGACTCAAAACGTAAACTATATTCTGCACCAAATCATGATGTCATTATACGATAATCAAGGGGGAAGTTGGAGGGTATGGTGTTAGGGGGGGGTAGGGGCATGGGTGTGAGGGAGGGGGTATGGGTAGAGTGGATGGGGGGTAGGGGGGAGGGGTAGTCAACTCAGTAACCACATTTATGGACTGCCATTCAAACATTAATTTTGAGCCAACATTCTCTCTATAGGTGATGCCAAGTATGGGGAAATTTACTAGATATGGGGAATCAGAGGTATCAATGGGGATATTATAGATATTTTGAAGCAGACCTGGCAACACTGCTCTCTATTATTATTATTATTATTATTATTATTATTATTATTGGATAGCAAGTATGAAGGAAGGAGAGAGAGAGAATAAGAGAGCATACGAATTTGGAAAAGGAGAGAGAAAAAATACGAAGGAGAGAGAGAGAGAGAGAGAGAGAGAGAGAGTGAATACGAAGGTGGGAACAGAGAGAGAGAGAGAGAGAGAGAGAGAATACGAAGGTGGGAAGAGAGAGAGAGAGAGAGACGAGATTTGATTGATGGATATTAGACGCCGCAACATCGAGGTCCTATAGCGCCAGAAAAGGTGATAGAGGGTGTGACAGCAAAGCAGTAAGGAAATGAAAAGAAAAGAGGGACAGTTGAAGAACTGAAAGCTAATGGCTGGGGCCGAAGGGGCGCCAAAACCCTGTAATTATTGCCCACATTAATTAATATAGGCAATACCCCCCTACGGGGAGAGAGAGAGAGAGAGAGAGAGAGAGAGAGAGAGAGAGAGAATACGAAGGTGGGATGAGAGAGAGAGAGAGAGACAGAGAGAGAGAGAGAGAGAGAGAGAGAGAGAGAGAGAGAGAATACGAAGGTGGAACAGAGAGAGAGAGAGAGAGAGAGAGGAGAGAGAGAGAGAGAGAGAGAGAATACGAAGGTGGGATGAGAGAGAGAGAGAGAAAGTTAGATAGATAGATAGAGAGAGAGAGAGAGAGAGAGAGAGAGAGAGAGAGAGAGAGAGAGAGAGAGATAGAGAGAGAGAGAGAGAGAGAGAGAGAGAGAGAGAGAGAGAGAGGATACGAAGATTCATGAGAGAAAACGATAAAATTTTAACACAGACTCATTTATTTTTTCGTTTATGTCTGTAATATTTTT
>JAWZYT010000298.1:507500-687500 GCA_034508575.1 Petrolisthes manimaculis | reverse complement strand
TTCCACTTATCCCTCTTTCTGACTCTCCCTCTCACCAGTGAATGCTTCATATGGAGCTCACAACTCATGGTTCGGGATTCGGGAATACTATCTTGGCTAGAGTTGACAACACTGTGGTGGCTCCCGTCCGTTTACCTACCCTCTCTGCTCTCTCTGACCTTGACTTCCACTGAGGGGGTACAGAAACTTTGGTGCGTGGCTGTACATAGACTTTGTTTTGTTTCAGTTGGGTATGTAATCAATCTGGTATTGTGAAAGTTTCAACTAGATTGTGCACATGCAACTAGGCTAGAATTAGATATTTATCAAAATGAGGGGATATTGAAGAAAGAAAATGTAGAAAATAGATAATGGAATAACAGGGCTGCATTACTCACGAAAAGTTAAGGCTGTTGGCGAGAATCTCAAGGAAGTTGGCCATAGGTCCCAACATAGTGAATTTTGTTCCTCCTGCTTCACTCGGCACCTGCCTTGATCTCCAGTTCGCTTCACTTGACACCTTCACCATAACGTGTGGTTGGAACTCCTCAGCTGCCACCACCAGCGTGGGCCGGTGTGAGAACCTGAAGAAAGTAATCAGTCCTGCAACTCTTTCTCCTATTTTCACCATTGCCTCCCACTCGCACTTTTACTAATCAAATTATATTCTTCCTTGTTACTCTTCACACCTGCCACCCCTCATTCCCATGTGTAAATACCCTTTCGTGGTTTGGGGGCTCGCAATTTTTAATAAAATAATAAGATCTTTATGGTTCAATTACTTTGTTGACTTTTATTAGTTATATATTTAGTACAAGTTTAAGATTTTTAGTATAAATTGATTTGGCGGCATACTATAGTAAATGATGGCTCGCCACGAAACCTGATCAATCAATTAATAAGTCAATCACTCTTGCAACTTTTTCATTCCTACTATTTACTTATACTATGGCCCGTAGTTTAAAAAAAATTGTGGGCCCTTACTATAGAGCTCTATGAACCCTCCAAATAATCCAGGTCACTGAACGCTTCAGTGTTTCTTATAGGGAATCTGTTGCCTGGAGTAGTTTGGAGAATTCATACAGCTCCAGTAAGGGCCCTTAATTGTTTTAAAACTACGGGCGTTAGTCCTAAACCTCACACTCCTTCCTACTCCTATAACTCTCTCTGTTGTCACCAATCTTACCTCTAATAAAGCTCTTCATTCTATTCTTGTTACTTATACTCTCATTTCTATGTAATGCGCTCTATCTTCCACTCTCACTTCATCCCCACCGAGAAGTTCCTTGACGTGGTGGTGGTGGGATGGGGGGGGGGGGGGGAGGGGGGTGGCTTGCGTGTCTCTGACACCCGTAGTTTAAAAAAAATTGAGAGCCCTTACTGGAGCTCTATGAACCCTCCAAATAATCCTGGTCACAAAACGATTCAGTGTTTCGAATAGGGAATCTGTTGCCTGAAGTAGTTTGGAGAATTCATAGAGCTCCAGTAAGGGCCCTCAATTTTTTTAAAACAACGGGTGTGAGACCTGGGAAGCTAGACAAAAGGAAGCTTCAGCCCCTACTCTGCCCCGATTTCGGTGACAGACGGTGAGAGACCAGACTAAATGGTTCCCATGCATTAGGCTGCCAGTATGAGCCAATAGTGCTGCCAGCCTGGGGGACCGAACTCTAGGGGTTGTCCTGTGTTGGATGGTTGAGTCTCTGGGCCGGGAGATGTTGAGGAAATGGATCATAGCACCGTCGTGGGCAAACTTTCGACCCATTGGGGCTTCTTTTTAAAACGAGTGGCCTTGTGGATGACAAGGAACCCCGCCCATAGCGACTAGTGCTCAGTCCCCTCATCTGCCCGATAGGTAGTAGGTCTTTGTTCCTGTGGCCATTTCACCATAATATATGTCATATGGATAATGATAAGCTTCTTTCTCTTCCACGAGTGATGGTCGACCAGGCGCTTGAAACGTCACTCTCTGGTCGTGGTGGTATGCAGAAGGCTGGGGCTGGATCTCCCCATTTAAATTCTGCAAATAACAGAAGACCCAGCAGGTCGGGTGTTGTGTCGACAAACCCTGTTAGCGGTTTGGACACGTTAATGTTGACAAATGTATTTGCATCCCTTTCCTATGGCGCTTTCAACTCAATTTTAAAAGTTTTGGAGTTGGTCTTCGTATCCGAATCACCTATGACAGTGACTACAGACCTAATCGGCACTAAATTACTTTTAATACAAATGCTGCTGCCAAAATAGCTTTTGAGGTAAAATATTCTGTATGTGGGGGGTACTCAAAGTAAAGTTCAGATGATGATGTCCATAAATGTAGTTGACAGTGACAATGACTACTGCCCTAACATCTTCGTTGACTCTGTAGAGCATATCCCTAAGGAGCGTCGCGTTCCTACACCCTTTTGGTTTGTGGCTTACTACAGAGAGGAGTGTAGTAACCTCATCCATGCTTCTAGGTATCTGGAAAAAGAAATTGGATTACTACCGATGGGCCACAAAAAAAAGTAAGGTAAGGATGTTTCAATCAGAGCCAAGGATCTTACACTGGCCATGACGCTCCTCAATCTCCCCTGTCCATCAAACCACATCGAACATTTAATTATCGCATGGGGCGTATATAAAATGAGGACCTATATGAATTCTCAGAAGAGGAGATTCTCACTATATCACTATATCCCAGATCGCATTATCATCAACCCCACCTCTTTTGAGGTGAAGCTTTCTGTTGAGCGTCCCTTACAGTGTTTCTGTTGTTATGAGTTTGGTCATGGGAGGAAGAACTGCACTAACCGTTCCCGGTGTGGTAATTATTCTGCTCTTGGCTCACATCCTACTTCTGACTGTCAATCAGAGAGTTACTGCTTTTACTGCATCGATGCTCACCCCTTACGTTGTCGACAATGTAAGATGTACCTCCTCGAGCAGAATATCCTCCAATTGGCTGTTACACCCAATTCATCAGCATGTTAGCACCAGACGGCAACTCAAGTTCAGGCGGTAAAGGGATGGTGGTGTTAGGACATACACCTCCTCCCTTCGCCCTCATCATTCACTGTCGACAACATTTAAATCTCTCAAGAAGCAGCTGCTTCTTACTCTAGTGAGAACGTTTCTACGGTTTCACTATATAATAGTTTCTATGTCTTCGAAACTGTATCAAACACTCATTCTGGTGACCCTTCAACTGATGACAATTCTCAGGGTTTAACTAACAGGTTCCATTTGGTAGAGGTTCTTGTTGCCACACTCTCTCCAAAAAGGAAACCCAAGTCAACTAAATTGCAACTTAGACGTCTACGTGGTTCCTCTAACACACTTGACCCTATGGACGTTCCTCCTTGCAAAGCAACCGTCTCTGTCGACATTTTCCACTCAATTTAACCAGAAGCGTTCTCGTGGCTCTGATAAATCCTTTGATTTAACAGATGTTCTCTCTTGCAAACTTCCTTTGGGAACATCGGAAGGGCGCGAAGTGAATGTGAATGCCTCAGATATTGTGGCAGCAAAAGATACAATTTATCTTCCGCGTTAGCTGTGCAGTGATTCTGCCACCTGTATTATGGATGTTGATATATCTACCTGTGTCAGTGATACCACTACTGTGCAGAACAATACCAATGTTACTGCTTCAAAGAATATCCCTGGTCATCTATTTTCACTGTTTTCTAACATGTCAGATGCTTCAGGGACTCGTCTTCGAGTCCCAATTACTGCCCCAAGTACTATTCCTTTGAGAAAAGCCTCTGGTCAAGGTAGTAGTGGGAATATCCCTCCGTGAGGCTTACCAAAAATATGTACAAAAGTAAGTAATCTTGGAACGAACTGTGCCTTCTTCTCTCTCGCTTCTCTCCTGCACGTCCTTTTTTCCATGAGACAATGCTTGGGGACTACATTCCTGACAATCCTATAGTATACTCTGCATTTTATTCCAATTCAATTAATTTGCAGGGCTGGATCAGCATAGTGGCTCTGCTATCTTAGTTCGGTGAGATGTTCCATACACGAGCCTGGAGCTTGACATTCCGCTCAAGGCTGTTGCAGTTAAGGTTTTTATGGACCGCCCCTACACTGTGTGCAGTCTATGTCGTTCTCACATTGTAGCAGTTGAGAGGGGTGATCTCAACCGTCTCTTTTTTATTTTATTGGGTGATTTTAGTGGTCGTCATCATCTGTGGGGTGACAGGTCGGTCAATCCCAGTGGTGATTTATTATTGATGAGGGATAGAGGTTTTAAATATGTAAAAGCGCGATTTTAGTCCCCTTAATTTTAATGTTCAACTTACTTTATTTTGGGAGGAAAACAAAACCCCATTGCCTTTAACAAAACAAAAAGCCACCCGTGTATACTACTCTATCCTATAGCTGTATCAACCCGGTCTGAAAAAAAAAAGACTGATGAGGAAAAGGACTTGCGAATACCAAAAATAAATCATACAAAGGACAAGTCCAGTTCCTCTTCAGTATTGGGTATACGCTGCCACCACCAGACCATGGTCGATCAGAAGAACTAAGTTAACACACACTGAAGGGGTAGCGTAACGTTACTTTAAGAAGGCTCGCGAGTAAGCAACCCTGACTAAGATTTTAACGGATGTACGATCAGTGACTTGAATTTTGATTTAATATATATATATATATATATATATATATATATATATATATATATATATATATATATATATATATATATATATATATATATATATATATATATAGGAATACAGTCTATTTGGTATATCGGTGAAGGAAATGCTGAACTAATTATAAACCCATTTATTTACTTATAATATGTTCACATGAGTACAATTATATAATAAGAATACAATAATATTTCCCCCCTCCCTTGTCAATATTTCCTACTCCCCGTTCTGTAAACTAGGACAGGTAGAATTCAGTGTCTTGCTAGTTGACAGAGATCTTAACACTCTTAAATCCACATACCAAAAACAATTACCATAAAAAAAAAAAAATCACATCCTAATACACCCTAATAATACATCCTAATAATATCCTAATACATTCTCTCATCAATATACTAATAATATTATTCAAATTGTGAATTGCCAACAATTACTATTAGTACTATTCACCACATGTGTGTCAAGTTGCTCAAGGGTGTGTTACTAAATGGCGGCTTCTCCCAGCTGTTATCACCAAAGCCGGAAGCAGAATGAGAGCAAATATACATTAATTACTCTGTGTACTTACCTGATTACCTGATATTCTTCAGTTATTTACTTTCCATCACTGGACTAACCAATTCACCATTCACAATATCTTCAGTAATTTTACAAGATATAACGAAAAAAGGAGAGCTAGCTTAAGCTCTTACATGTTATCACCAAAGCCGGTAACAGAATGAGAAGGAAATAGAGTAATCTTCTCCCTCACCTCCTCTCCACCTCTGATCAAACAAAGTAGGACCCCCGTATTTCTAATCATAACATTCTTATCGGTTCCAACATTACTAGTGTATATTCAGTTACATATTACCATTTACACCTATTCTCTTACTCAAATACATTGCCTTCTTCCTTAGTTAGATTATGATGTTACGGTATTACACATATACTTGGCATGTATTGTTCCGCCAACAAGAATATGTACTGTCTTAGCTAAACCCTAACAAATCTAATTAATTTTCAAAGTAAGTTACAGTTAAAATGCAGGTAACATCATAGGAATGTTAGGTTCGTAATTATACATTATAATTATAAATGCAGGTTATCCCCTGTACTCAATTAATATTTTACATTCACCTCTTAATCACCAGGTTTTTTTTATCCCTGTCAATCTACCTAAGTTTCAATTATTCCTCTATTTCACCTATTCACTAAACTATAATCATTATTCCCTTTATTCATCTATAACTTCTAACTATAAACATTATTTGTACTTTTCATTATATTATCATTTTCAGAAGAAGCTCACCTCTGAGATTATTCGTCATTGAAAATCTCGGCCTGGCTACTATGTACAATATTATACCAAAAGCCTACCTTATTACCCATAAATACTCCAAATAACTTTTTTTTATAAAATTAGGGATGTTACAATACAGAAGATGTGACACATTTTAATAGCCCTACTGGGACATTTACTGCCATTGACATTTCCCTCTGTTCACCCAGTGCTCTGTTGGATTTTACTTGGAGTGTTTTGCCCAATTTATATGGAAGGAACTACTTCCCTATACTCTTGGAAAATAACAGGTACGAACCGCAGTCTCATCTTTGTAGGTTGAGTTTAGAGAAGTCTGTTTGGCAGTTTTCTTAAACAGCTAACTTCTCTGGTCTCATTTGTAGCAGATTTTGGTAGCTCTGAAGAGGCTGTAACATATTTCACTGATATGTTCCACTCTGCCGCTCTCATCTCTATCCCTAAGACTTCTGGCCACTTCCCCAAACGTCCTGTCCCTTGGTGGTCATCAGTCTGCACCACTGCTGTGCGCGAGAAGCAATCGTGGGAATCCAACTCTTTTAGAGGACTTCTGATGGTCAAGGGCTCGGGCTAGACGGGTTTTAAAAGAGGCACAACGTGCATCATGGAAGGCCTATGTGTCTTCAAATAATACTAAAACCCCACTCATCCAAGTGTTCAGAAGAGTTTGTATGATGGTGGGGAGTAATTTCTAATAGTCCTCCACCTGTCCTTAACGTCAATGGAATTAAGATCAAAGATGGCTTAACAATGGTCAACACCATGACGATTGCTTTTGCAAAAGTCTTCAGCCTTGACTCTCGACCTCTGGCTGTCAGTCATGAGTTGGGAGCCCAGGAGCACAGTGCCCTGAATTTCTCGGGGAACAAGAATGAAAGTTATAACCATACATTCACCATGATAGACCTGCACTCCGTTCTCTCTCTCTCTCTCTCTCTCTCTCTCTCTCTCTCTCTCTCTCTCTCTCTCTGCGGCGACACCGGGGCCAGAAAACATCCCGTATGCAATGTTGCGACACGTGGGTTAAGAAGGGATATAATTTCTTCCAGATTTATACAACAGAATCTTGCTGGAGGGTGTATTCCCTTCTGGGTGGAGGGTTCTTACCGTTCTTCCTTTCCCCATGCCAGGTAAAGACTAGTGTTGCCCTCAATTACCGACCTATTGCCTTGACCTTTTGTTTCTGCAAACTATTAGAAAAGATGGTGAATGCCAGATTGGTGTACTTCCTGGAATAGGATGGTTTTCTGTCTCCACCCCAGTCTAGCTTTCATAAACACTGTTTACTACAGACGCTTTGGTCAGGTTGGAAACTGCTGCATGTGAGGTTTTTGCACGACATCAACACCTGACCTGTGTATTCTTTGATTTAGAGGAAACCTATGATTACATGGCAATATGATATCCTGCAGCAACTCCATTTATATGCGGAGTCGCCTTCCGTGTTTTTTTAAGAAGATTTTTAGTGGTCGTCGTTTTTGTGTGAGGGTTGGTACAGCCCTCTCTTCACCCGTAGCACAGGAGGAGAGCATACCCCAGGGAAGTGTCCTCAGTGTCACGTCATTTGCAGTGGCAATTAATGCCATTGCCTCATCTCTTCTGGAAGGTATTGCTAACTTAATGTATGTTGATGACCTGGCAATCTGGTTTGCTGCTTCATATATGTCCGTAGCGGACTGGGTCATGCAATTTGTCTTCAACAGGGTGTCGTGTTGGGCTGGTTATCATGGGTTTCGCATCTCTCCTGCCAAAACGGCTGCTATTAATTTCTGTCGCGTCTGTGGCGTCTACCCAGATCCGGACTTATTCATGTATTGTGACCGGATATGGCGTTTGGAGTAGATTTGTTTTTTGGGTCTTCTTTTTAACAGACGTTTGAAGTGGGTTCCCCATTTACGTTCACTTAGGGTTTCTTGCCTCCAGGCTCTCAACCTGTTAAGGGTCTTGGACCATACGTCCTTCAGGGCTGATCGGGCCACCCTACGGCTTAAATCGTGCTCTTATTAGGCTGATACTCGACTATGGGTGTGGGGTGTACTCCCCTACCACGGATACCCCGTCTCAGAGTCTTAGACATTGTTCATCATACTGGGGTACGCCTGGCGACCGAAGCTTTCAGTTTGTTCCCAATCCCTAGTCTCCTGGTGGATGCTGATGAGCCACCTCCTGATCTCCATCGCCAATCCTTGATGATTCGTTGTTGGTAACGCTTACATCGTCCTCCTGACTTCCTTCCCTGTTTGGCTGTGTCATATGATATAATGTCTCAAATCCTCTTACTTTTTGCACGCCACGGCCCTTTGGCCTCCTGGTCAGGAAAGACAGAAATCTGTCTGTACAGACTTTTGTAGAGACGGCAGACTCCCTTCTGTCATGTCAATTGTACTTCCGAGCTTTTAGCCATTATATTTGCCCTCCAAGTAATTTTTACTCTCCCTCAGCCTTCTTTTACTATTTTTAGTGATTCCTGTAGTGGCTTGCAGGCCTTGGGTAAAATTTAACTCTTCCCATCCCCTGGTGTTGGTCATTCTTGAGTGTCTTGTCCTCCGGGGACGTCTGGGCCGCAGTCACATTCTCGGCCCATGTGGGTGTCGATAGGAAGAAGATGGCTGACGCCCTTGGGTTGGGCTTCCAGTTCTCCACAAATTGTGATTTTTTTTATTTTTATGGCTTCTGTTTTAGATAGTTCAATTTTACTCTTCTATATAACTTACTGAAGTTAATCAGATTATTTTATCAAAATGCGAGATATAGTTGATATTAGGTCCTATTAATCATACTGATTTTCCTTTTGGGGTAGCGAGGCCTGTATAATATATATATATATATATATATATATATATATATATATATATATATATATATATATATATATATATATATATATATATATATATATATATATATATATATATATATATATATATATATATATATATATATATATATAGTTGACAATTGATTTATTGATGCCACTAGGCATTTAGCGGTACAGCAGCTAGGGTGATATACCGACCAACAGAATACTAAATTACATAAATTTTAAAATATGGTCACTATATAATTAATAATATATATATATATATATATATATATATATATATATATATATATATATATATATATATATATATATATATATATATATATATATATATATATTATTAATTATATAGTGACCATATTTTAAAATTTATGTAATTTAGTATTCTGTTGGTCGGTATATCACCCTAGCTGCTGTACCGCTAAATGCCTAGTGGCATCAATAAATCAATTGTCAACTACACTCACTTCTTTCACGCATTTAATTCCTGCCACCCACTTTCATATCTGCCAATCACTAATATTCATGTACTCTCACTTATGTCGCTCCAACTCCTGTAACCCAATACCACTCAAGCCTCATATTCTCACATCACTTAAGAAATAATTATAGTGTTTGTGCCTTACTGGTGAAACTTGTCTGGGAAGAGCATGGTATGATCATTGTTCGTAAGACCATTGGACGTGGACCACTGGGCAACCTCCACTACAGGAACCGGATGGAGACTGTACGGTAAGTACGACCAGACATTGCACCTGCAACATGCAAGTACACTGCTTATTCTATATTCAGGATGCTTTATCAAATGCATTATTGATAGAGGGTTGATATGGCCCAAGTCGTGTGATGAAGTCACATCAACCAACATTCTGTTCTTATGGAGTGTATAACATATTCACATGCTACAACAAGTTGATGACACTGACCTGGCGGTGGATGGGCAGGAAAGGGTGAGTGCATTGGCCTGAGCGAAGGGAACGTATAGTGGATCTAATTGGGAGACAGAATGGCGGGTGACGATCATAATCTGTGTGGGCCATACTAGTAGACCAGCATTAAGAGATTTGTTGGCCCAGGTGGCCAGGAAACTCGGATCCTCACTAGCCACAATCATGATTACACACCACCACACTTGCAAACCCTGCCAACGCAAACACATAACATGAAAGCTGTTACTGATGACGAAAGCGTGTACTGCTTAGAAACAGTTGGATAACAAATTATAATAAAAGTCTTTATGTTCATTCTACTCCTAAACAAAATATATAGTGTTGACCTCTGTTTTTATATTCTAATAAGGAAATATAGTAAATTAAATATAATCCTTTATAGGGTCGTTTTTGTATTTGAAATATGAGAAACCATAAATTCCCCCATTACAAGTTCCCAAGGATCTTTTAAGGCTTCTAGCTAAACGATTTTTTTTTCAGTCTCTAATCATAATAAACTGAAAGTTATATTTTATAATCCACCTAAACGTCTCCTCTCAAATAAACACAAAATATATTTCAAGAACAAATTTTGCTTTATTTTATTGCACCCAAGTTATTTTCTTAAAATTTCGAGATGTAGGCTACGGAGGACAAATGTGGGGTTTGAATCAAAGATATTATTAGTATGGTTAACAACAGTATTTCTTGGAGGTGAATTATTTTGCCCCATATGATATAAAATCAAAGAAATTGATCCATAAAACTCTTACGTCATTTATACTTCACCATGGATTTAATCTATATGCAAAAATCACTTTACGATCCATTACTGACGCCGCATTCATAAATTCCTACTCCAGACGTGAAGGATCGCAACGGATCATGACATAAAACGTTATAATTACTGTTTATCCAGCAAATAATTATGTGATTGTGTTCGAAAAAGAACAGTATTTCATGAGATTCTGTCTCGCCAAACATGTCGAAGAGAAACATTGGGTCTACCAGAGATCAGTGACAATTGTGGAGGAGTTATCTCACGGTACTGACTGTTGTTCTCTTCCATCTGCATGTTTGAACTGTGGGGAGGCCTCTTGCAGCTTCTTTTAAGAAGATGAGGTGGCATCTCTAAGCAACAAGAATTTTGATTTGATTGATGGAAAATAGGCTCTGCAACATCGAGGTCCTATAGCGCCAGAAAAAGCTGATAGAGAGGTGTGACAGCAAGCAGATAGGAAATAAAAGGAAAAGAGGGACAGTTGAAGAACTGAAAGCTAGTGGGCGCCAAAACCCTTAAAGTATTGCCCACATTACTACAGGCAATATCCCCCTACGGGGTAATGCATGGGAACCATTTAGTCTGGTCTCTCACTGGCGACCTTCCTAGCATGGGAAGCCCTCTCTACCCGAAATCAGGGCAGAGCAGGGGCCGGAGCCCCCTCTAGTCTAGCTCGCCAGGTCTCAGAGACACGCAAGCCCCCCCACCACGTCAAGGCGGTTCCTGTTAGGGGAATGAATATGGACAAGGATAATCACTACTAAAAATTCTGTTAACCGGGTGGGGAGTGTTGTATTATTGTAGACAACAATGTTCTTCATTTTATTAAGTTGTATTTATATTACAGTAATTTTACAAATCTTACTGAAAATGAAGAAATAAACTCATCAACCAATCATCTCCTTTGTTACATATTCAACTCCTTGTGGGGCAGTCTCGCCCCAAGCTTCATGGAGTGAAGACTTGTTTCTGACGCTCTGCCTGTGTTCTTGTTTTTGTTCTTTTTTGTGTTGTTTCTGTGTTGTTGTATCTGTGGTGTTCTAGGTGTCTAATTTAACTCGTCTTTTTGTGGTTTTGCTGTTAGTGATATTGTTGTTTATGGTTTGTTTTTTTGTTGTGGTTCTGTGTGTGTATGTTCGTGTGTTTATGTGTGTTCAGTTGTTCGCTTCCCATCTAGGCCTTGCCTGGCCTGATGGAGAGTGCGGATTCGGATGTGGCTTCCTGCCTGGAGGCTGACTTGGACATGTCGGAAGAGGATGAGTCCATTATCGAGGATCACTGGCTTGAGCTGCCTACTCACAACACTCACCCCCTCTCCACGGTCACTCCGTAGCTCAGGTTGCAGCTTTCCACCTCCTCATCCTCTACCAAGCGACCTGTTGATGCCTCATCAGACTTCTTGCAGGATTCCGATGGTGTGGACTGTTTGTCTCCGGCTGCCAATACTGCGAAGGGTGCTTCAACTGTGCATGACGTACTTTATCTGCCTCAACCTAGTGTTTCATCTTTGTATACCAACTCCTTGCCCTCGTCCAACGTTCCTGATTTTGCCCCAAGAAATGCCTATGTCATGCTATCCTTCCCTGGGAACCCATCTACGGACACAAATCTACGTTGGTTGTCTGATGTCAACAGGGCCTTCCAGCTGCAGCGTGAACTGGCTGAAGTCAAGATGGCTGCTGTTACCTCCAGGTTTGTCTACATCTCAAGGAAGAGTCAGGACATTATTGATAGAGTCAAGGCTGGTGAAATTTTGTCTCTGGCTCTCATTCTTGAAGACTCACCCAAGGGGCCTCGTAAGTTCCTCACCCGTTTTCCGATTGATGTTGACCCGAAACTTGCCAAGGAATACCCTGGTGTGTAATCTGGCTGGCGTTTTTTCCCAAGATGGTTCCCCCATTAGCCGTATTGTTGTTGTCTGGAGTCAACCTGATCCACCTCCAAATGAGATTTCCTTTGATTTCCTCCCCTGTCTTCCACCGTGTGAGGTGCAGACACTTAATAATGACCAGCCTTGGTGCTACAGGTACTGGGGAGTTGGGCATATCTCCCAGTACTGTTCTGCCATGCCGAAGTGTGCATGGTGTGCCGCCGACCATGATTCCAAGACGTGTCCTGTCACGTCCTGCTGCTTCCACCTCTGAGTCTTCACCTCCTGATACCTTCAGCCGGGAATTGACGTGTGGCATGGATGTACTCGACGTCAAGTCCAGTCTCGTGTCTCTTCTATTATTCCTCCTCCACCACTTCCCCAGACTGCTCCTCCTACCAGCCCTGCTTCGCCTCCAGACCTGGACCTCCGCAAGTCTGTTGCTACCCTTATGGCACGATGTACGGCCCTCGAGAACCGCTTCTCTGCCCTTGAGGCTAGGATTGATGGGCTAGTTGCCGCTCAGGCTGCCAATGACACCAAACTCTCCACCTTGGTCGAGGCTCAGAAGGCCATCATCTCAACTGTCACAACCCTTACCGAAAAAATGGATATTGTTGCATCTTGCCTAGAAATGCTTATCGAGTCAGACCTTCTCCTGGTCCATCACCCTACCCAGGACGCTCATCTGCTCCCACTCACCGGATTTCTACCTTCGCTAGTGATTGCCGGCTGGATGTCATCTCCTGGAATGTATGTGGTATCACCAGTGGTTTCACATGACACATTCGAGGACGGTCACATACTTGCACAACTAAACCCACAGGTACCCTCTTTGTATGGATCGTAAGGTCTCCTAGGGTACTTCTTTTCCTTGTAACTCCTTGTAACCAGTTATGCTAAGCTCACTCAACTCAAGGCATATGTTTTTCGTCATCATCCCAGTGTCATTTTTCTCCGAAAAGCATTTCCAGGACGGCCACTCGCTGCTGGGCAAGCTCCTCCCCTCTCAGGTTATGTGCTATATGTTCAACTGGTAAGGAATGGTCTCCTGACTTACATACATAGCTCCTTGCCACATCGCCTTCTCCCACTGATCCTGACATGACCTTTCAGCTATTAGATGTTCTACCTGGCGATGGAGTACTCCAATTATGTAATTGCTATTCTGTCCCAGCTAGATTCACTCTTGAGGCTCCTCCTTCTCTAACAATGCGTGGTATGGTGTATATGGGAGAATTTAATGCTCGGCATTCTGGTTTGGGTGATGGTTCTGGCTTTATTAATCGTAATGGTGTTCGTCTCCTTTCATATATCCGCAAGCATCATCTGACACTCTGGGACAATGGTGGTGCCATTCATTGCCGGGGATGTACCCTGGATTACATCCTCTCGTCTGGCTTGATAGCATCTCGGGTCCCGTGCTCCTTCGTGCCAGACTTATTCTCTGTTCACATCGCTCTTCGGTTTTATTATTCTCTACCTGCTGGGTCAAGTGCTTCAGCCACTCGTTTGCGTATTGCTGTGCCTCCTAAATATTGCCCGACTTACATATTATTTATGGCCCATGTATTCCCTACATTTGTCATATCATCAGCTGAACAGTTGTACTCTGATCTTGTATCTGTTACTCATGACTTTTATAGGCTATACGTCTCCCGGCCACACCTCCAGCATCGCCATACTGCCCACTCCTGGACGATGGATGCACGTGTACTAAAGGCAAAAGAGGAGCCAACCCAACCCCTGACCTGCTCCATCGTTACCAGATGTCTAGAGACGCTTTAGTTGCCCTGCCGGAGTGTGCTCACACTGAGTCTTGGCAGCGGTTTATGGACAGCATCAATGAGCAAATAAGTGTGGTTTCTATGTGGCACCTCATCCGTCAGGTTGTTAAAAAGATGCCGGCCACTACTCGTCATCACACTCCCGCCGACTATGCCCTACAACTTCTCGATGCCTGGTCAGAACAATCTACCCCAGCCAGTCTACCCATCCACGTACAAGATGCACTAACTTCCCGTGCAGCTGTCCATCGGCTACATCTGATGTCTGCTCTGTTGCAGAGCAGATAACTGAGGATGAGTAGCGCCGTGCTCCTTTCTGGGATAAAGCTTCTTCCCCTGGTGATGATGGTATTACTTATGCTGTGCTGCACCTACTTCAACAAGTTCCTGGGAACCCCCTACTTCAGCTGTACAATCTTTGTCCTCGTGATGGTTGTGTACCACGAGCCTGGACCAACAGCACAATAATACCCATCCCTATGCCCGGCACTGCGAAGTTCAGGCCAATTTCCCTTACTTCCTGTTTTTGTAATGTTATGGAGAAAATCTAACTTAATCGTCTCATGTACAGACTGCAGGATCGTCTTTCTCCATGGCTGTTTGGTTTCCTTCCCCAGCGGAGCACACACCACTGCCTAGACGACTTGTACTCTCGCCTTTCCAGGGACAGTGTGGTGGCCTTCATTGACTTTCGAAGTACCTTCGATGTTGCTAATAGAGACGTCATTTTGGATCAACTGGTTGACTTTGGTATAATGGGTAATCTATTACGGTGGATTCGGGAGTAACAGGATCTCCCATGTGTCTTTCAGTAGTGTGTTCAGTCCTTTGTGCAGTTTTTATCTTGGTACGCCTCATGGGGATGTTCTCAGCTCATTGTTATTTAATATTCTGATGCATAGGCTGCTCACTTCTCTCCTTGATATTCCTAGAACTGCAATTACATGCTATGCTGATGATATATGTGTTCATTCTACCTCACCAAGGGATCTCCAGCGCTTTTTTGACTCCTTCACTGTGGTATTATTGTCTCACTAGATAGGAGCAAAATATTCACCTGCCGCCTTCCTCAAGCTCGGCCAGTGTTCACCATGTATTTCCAGTACCAATACCTGGGTTTGCCAGTCAGTATTTGGCCGATTGTCCCTGCCAGACTTCAAGACCATCCCATTGTCCAGTACTTATTGGGTCGTCTCCAGCGCCGACTTATACTACTTCAATGGCTGTCTAACAACTCCTCGGGCATCTCCATCCCAGTACCCGGGATTATTTATATTGCTTTTATCCGTTCAGTTGTTGATTACCTCTCCCCTGCTCTAATTCAACTTCCCAGGGCTACTCTTAAAACTTTAGAAATTTTTCAAAATAGAGCAATAAAAATAATTTTCGGTTGTCTAATGTCGACCAGGATAGTGAACATGCAGCGTGAGTTGCGTCTTCCCCCATTAGTGGAAATAAATTATTCGAATGTTACTTGCTTTACTGTCAAGTGCCTCCATTTCCCACATCTTTCACCCTATTACTCTCAGTTAGTCAGAACTTCTCTTCGATCAAACTACCCAGTCCCTCCCATACTGCCTGCTGGACGTACTCTTATAAGGTCTGTTTCCTCTATACTCCGTAGTCTTAATATAGATATAATGGTTGCAAACATCCCCCCAGGGCCCCCTCCGTGGATGCTATCAACACCTGATGTGAGCTTAATACTTACTTCCAAGTCAGAACTGCCTTCTCTACAGCGGCAGTTGGCTCTGGAACACATAGAAACAGTGACAGATCCATACTGCCTCTGCACTGATGGATCATTGCAAATTGATGGTGCAGCAGGTTGTGCCGTTTTCTCACCTGACATGGAGTCCCCTCCAGGGGGCTGGGTTGGCCGTCGTCTCTGTAACCACTCTAGCTCAATATTGTGTGAACCGTATGCCATTTTAACTTGACGGTTAAATTTTTATGGGTAAGTGTACGTCACAATGGTACAGTTGACAGACTCGCAATGGAAGCCTGCCATCTGCCTCCTCGTGGTGTTGAACGTCCTCTCTCTATGATAGAATTCTAGAGTTCGCTCCGCCGTTTTCCTTCCTGTACGGCTACGCAGGGATCTCCATCACTTATTATGGGTCTGTCTGCTGTCACAAATATTTCTACCGTCATTTTAAATTGATCTTTGTACCTTTGCATCATCAGCAAACATTTCATGTAAGTGTCAAGTGTAATATTTACTTCTAAGTCATTTATATATATTAAGAACATTATTGGTGCCAATACTGAGCCTTGAGGAACTCCACTTATGACATTCAGCCATGGAGAATAATTACCTCTTAGTACTGTTCTCATTTTTCCTCCTACTAGGAAACCTTCCATCCATTTTAGTAGTTTTCTGTTCGCTCCTCCTTTATGTTGTAATTTCCATAAAAGTCTTTTATGTGGAACTCTGTCAAAGGCTTTTTTAAAGTCTAGGTAAATACTATCCACCCATCCTTCTCTTTCTTGGATTTTTTCTGATTTTCTCTTATAGTAACTTAGTAAGTTTGTGACACATGATCTTTCCTTCCTAACAAATTGTCTCTCTGTTATCATATTATTTTTTTCCAGGTGTTCAACCCATTTGTTTCTTATATTTTTTTCCATAATTTTACACACTACACTTGTTAGTGTTACTGGTCTATAGTTAAGTGGGTCATGTCTATTTCCTTTTTTAAATAATGGGACTATATTTGCTTGCTTCCAACTTGCTGGTCATTTTCCTTGTTGTAATGAGTGATTTTGTTCATTTTTTCTTTATCTCTTGTTATTTTATTCCTCATTTCCTCTTGTTTAACTCCATATATGATTATTGACTTAATCATATCAATTGTCTCTCTGACAAACCTTACATTTTTTCTTATTACTTATTTCTTTATGTCTATTATTCCTTTATCTTGTTTATTTATCTTTTCTTTTCTTTTAGAATTTGTGCATATGTTTTAACCATTTCTTCTTTACATGCATATGCAACATCATTTGCCTTTTCATTTTTTCTTTAATTTCTTCATTCCTTTCCACTATGTTACTGGCTTTTTTTTTCAGCACCTCTGCCTTCTGTTTCATTGTGTATAAATATTTATCCTGTTCTATTAAGTTACCTCCTATTTCACTTGTTTTGAATTTTACTCTGTTTAGTTCAGTTGCCATCTCTTCCAATGCTATATCTTTTCTATTCATTTCCTTCTTTAATTCCTCATTTCTTTTTTTTCGTTTCTACTAAGGCTTTTTTTATTACCAACACTTCATCCTCCAGCTTTTTAACTTTTTTTATTACTTTATTTAGATCATCAAACTCTACTAATTCACCATGCTCTTCTTCTTTCTTTTTTCCTTCTCTTCTTTCAAACAGAATCATTATTGTATTTTTACTTACAGTTCAGTAGCCTGGTGGTGGTGACATGTCCCTCAGGAATTGCTGACCCCACTTGCATTGTCTGGCAGCTGTGCTAGATTCACTGTTTTCTTTTTCACTATTACACTTTAGTGTTTTATATTCACTGCCCTTTCCACTCATTATCTTTCTTTACTTTTATGTGACCAATTTAAACACAAGCTTGACTCAAATCCATAATAAACAAATAGGTAAGTAATTATTATGTGTGGAGCTTCAGTGTTAACATCTACTCTCGTTGGCAGTCTGTGTGTCAGTGTGTGTGTGTGGTGTGTGTGTGTGGTTGTAGTAATTTAGATTCTTATAGGTTCCTCCTACCCGTATGTATTGATGCCTACCTATTGATGGACGCTACACGGCGCAATTAATTTAAAAAACAAACCTCCATGAGGGGTAGGGTATACAAGAGTATCAATAAACCTCGTATGATTCACTCTCTCTCATACACAGTTTCAGATACGTTAATAGACAGATTGGAACTCTGAACCCCATATACTTTGGCGTTAGCAGTGCTGATTGTATCACGGAACTCTGTCCGGAACTGTACATATTAACCCCACTAACGGGAATCGCCTTGACTTGATGTCTCTGAGATCTGTCGAGCTAGAATAGATGGGACTCCGGCCAATGCTTTGCCCCAATTTTGGGGAGAGAGGGCTTCCCATGCTAGGAAGGTGCCAGTAAGAGATCAGACTAAATGGTTGCCATGCAATAGGCTGCAAGTACGGGACAACAGTGCTGCCCTCCAGGGGCCGTCCTATGTTGAATGGTTGGGTGTCTGGGCCAGGAGATGTTGGGTAAGGGGGTCTCAGCACCGTCGTGGGCAAACTTTCGAGCCAATGGGGCTGCTTTATAAAGCGAGTGGCCCCGTGGGGGAAGAGGTACCCCGACCAGTGTTCGGTCCCCTCATCTGCCCGGTAGCTCTTGGCTCCTGGGGCCAATCAAACAAAATTAATGTTATATGGATACCCTCCAAGTGATTTTTACTCTCCCTCAGCCTTCTTTCACTGATTTTAGCGATTCCTGTAGTGCCTTGCCGGACTTGTGCAATTTTAACTCTTCCCATCCCCTGGTGATGGCCATTTTTGAGTGGTTCGTACTCCTGGGTCGTCGTGGCCGCAAAGTCAATATTTGTCTTCAATTCTCGGCCTCTTGCCAGGCATCATCCTGTTCCTGCAGTGGATCTTCAACCCAATATAGTTGTTACTGTTCGTTACTGCTGGCGGGGCTAAAAAGCTCCGCGACATCCGCCAACGCTTTGGTTTGTGGAGCTACAGTGGCCTGTCCCACAGGTGGGAGACGGCTCTTGTCCGTCTCCACATTGGCCACACATTACTAACTCATGGCTTTTTAATGGAGAGGGCTCACCCTCCCTACTGTGACGATTGTCTGGTCCCTTTGACAGTACAGCATCTTATTGTCGAGTGTCCCAGTCTTGGGGACCTGTGTCGTAGGCACCTCTCCGAGTACCGGGTGGGTGACGGTTCTTACAGTCTCTCCCAGTTGCTCGGGGAGGAGGCTTGTAGTGTGGGAGGGAACACCATCTACTATGTAGAGGAGGCTGGCCTCCTCCAGAAATTATGATATTATGATATTTATGGTTTTTAGATGGTTTGTTATTTTTTTGTCTTGGTTCATTTTTATATTTTAGTTAAGTCGACGTGTTCTTTGAGTAATAATGTGCTTTTTACTTTTTGTGTCATTTAGTCATGCTGCCTATCCCTTTCTGGAGTTCATGTTTTATTAATTATGTTCATCACAATTTTATATTGGGCGATATATGACCCTAGGTGTTGCGCCACCAGATGCCTAGTTGCATCAAAATTAATTGTACATAATTATTAAGTCAACTCTGAACTACCCCAACTACCCCTCAAGTCCCAACTAACCAACCCCTTACCTCAGTCAGCCAACCCTTTACGTCAGTGTGCCAAACTCCTAACGCCATCTGCCAAGAAGTTACCCCTAAACTAAGCTGCCAACAATTTTTCCTCAGAAAAATCCAACCAATAAGAGTACAGACCCCGTTAGATGACTGTAGACTTACTTATCACGTCCAGAGCAAATCAGTCCCTGCGGACTGAAATCATGCAAGGAATGCAATTCCACCTTACATTTTTCTCCCCAAATCCGTGCTACTCCAGTATACCCCAATTTTTTGTCTCCTGGTTATTCTGGCAGGGTCATATAATATGAGCCTGAAGGTTAACATAATTAAAAATAGCTATATTGTACAGTAAACTAGAAAATTACAGTTGTTCAAATTGATTAAAGCTGTCCTCGCTTGCACACTAAGATTTTTAAAATGAACTGCGTGACGCATCTGACACATGCAACAAATGTGGTCCAGAATCCACCCGGTCTAACAACAGTGACCCACTTAATACTGCTTTCCACCTGGCACAACAACAGTGATTCATCTTATACTGTAACTGTAACCCACATAATACAGTAGACATGACCCACCTGGTGGACCTGGTGCAGCAACTTGGAAAGTTGTTGAAGTGTAGTATTGTTGGTAGAGCTTCTAGTCGCCTCGTACACAGCAGTCCCCCAGCCCGACCCGATCTGGCTCACCACCTGACGGTATAAATTTCCCCCAGTACCCAAGAGAGAGGTCGCGTCAATATTTCATTTGTTCATAAATTATTTTGGTATACATGTGGATTTCCGTGCCTCAATGGTTTTTAGCTCCGGCCTAAGCCGTAATTATTGTTCTTCTTCTTGGGGCGACCACTTCTTAAAAGGGGTTCAACTGACTCACTCACTCTCTTCCTCCCATCCATTTTCTTTTACCGACATTGAATCATTTATTATTATTATTATATATATTTTTTTCTTCTTGGCGTGACCACTTCTTAAAAGGTGTTCAACCAATATTTAAGAGGTTCAACCGAGGGGGGTTTCAACCGAGGGGTTCACCCTCAATAAAAAGGGTTCATTTTCAAAATTTCAATATAATCGCACTTCTTTATCAAAAATTATTTGTCACTTCCTTTAATAAATTTGTGTAGAACTTGTTTATTAACGTAAGAAGCATTTTAATTTTTTGATTGAAAATATATATTGTCTATGAACGGGACAAAAATGTCTTCTTTGCCATACAAAAGAAAAATTGGAACCATGTAAATTATCAAGTTTCATTCTAAACAATAGCATGCTTCTGAATATACCTGACAAATAGAATTGTAATAGTTTCCCTGTGTTTGAAGAGATGTCCTTTTAATTAAAATCCTTTGAATTTATTTAAAGATGTACAGCTCCGGACTGATCAATGGTCCACACTTCTTCCACCCTTGCCTTGGTCTGGGCCTCAACGGATATGGTATCACTGACAGGTGGAGGGGGGAGGGGAGAAATGTGGGCGGAGTTATATAGGGGGGGCAGCGTTACCAATGTTGAGCCCTCCAGAAATTTGAATCCCGAACCACTTGTGATCATGGATGTGAACCACTCACTTGAAGGTGGTAGGAGAGGAGGGGTTGGGTTGGGGAGAGGGGGGTAAAGCTTCACCAGTGATCGAGATGGAGAGAATTATTGGATCAAGTAGCTAAATGTAATCTAAATCCAACTCTAATGCTGCATTCCATGGGATATTCTTTATTATTTGAAATGAATCCAGATTTTACCTAATATAATTAACACGACACCAGTTTTTTATGACTAATATATCAAGCGATGCACCACCTACCCAGTGTTAAGTTACATTTCAAGTAAATCCTTTATTTTTATCCTGTATCATTTATGACATTTTCTAAGAAACGTCTATTGTGTAACTGGTTACCAAAGGATAATAGTTATAGTGTAAGATGTTAATTACCTAATAACTACTCCATCTGTTCTTCCTCACCCCGTCCTCCCTTATTCAATTCACTGTTTCCTCTCCCTCCATCCCAGCATTCCTTGCTCTCCATCTTACCACCACTACCATCATTCTGTGTGTTGCTGCATAATCTGTTAATGCGCAAACACGACCACAATAGAAATAAAAGTGATATTTGGTATGCAAATACAATCCGTTATATATGACGAATATATTTATTACCTATATTTATTTATCTGAGGTCAACATCTAGGCCAGCCATTCAGACGCCCAGTGTTAGTGAACCAATCACAACATTTAGAGGATATTGTGTCACAACTATTGTTATTACTAATTAAAATAGGGAAACATTGAAATAAGACATTTATTGGTTATTGTTTATATGATTTAGTCAATTTGTGAAATCTCCACAAGTCCTCGTCACGAAGCATTCAAACCCATAATCCAACTGGGTCTGTAGGCACCACACTGTAATTATAATAACCACAATTATAATAACTGTTAACTTATTATAACCTGAAGTTTATACTTCGACCTCACGTTTGCATTAAGCATGTGTAATGTTTGTTTTGTTTTCTTATTATTATTATAAGCACCGATATATGTATTGCTTTAGACCCTTAGCCACGATGATATACAGTATATACACTATTTATATACACTTCTATGTAGATATTAAGGCTTGAAATATTGTAGATTACATATTTCATTTTATTACTCATCAATTTGTTGCTAGTATCGTGTTCAACCACCCTCCTTCTCAATGACAGCCTGCAGTCGCTCGGGCATTGAGGCACCATGCCTCCTCACTGTATAATATATATGGTTTTCCCCGAAAAATCTCCCACTGTGTTCTGGTGTGACGTAGCAAATCTGCTGTGGTTCTCTGTCGTTCTGGCTCCCACGTGTTAACGATAGAACCTCATAGATTTTCTATAAGGTTCATATCGCAGTCTTAAATAGACAAATCTATCACCTGCAAATAATCATGAGCAGTAAACTATTCTTGAACTTTCCTCGCCATATGGATAGGGCATCGGTCGTGTATAGGACAGATAAGGGTGAGTAGTTGAAAAGATATTAAAAACATTTAGAATATGTGCTTCATTATATTGCATTTGATCGATCTATTAAATAAAGACACTGTCTGTTGTTCACCCCCGTAGAGAGATACTGATTATAATTATTATCCTTTGGATATTAAGCAACAAATAACGGAGCTGAGACAATGAATTTTCTGTCTTCAGCTTTACCTGTATTCTTTTCACCCCTCATGCTGGTAGTCCCCCTCTTTATCACCTCTTCTCGCCGTAAAATAAATAAATTTCTACCTATATTTTTCAAGTAACTGGCAACCTCACACAACATCCTCTCACCTGTCTTCTCTCTCTCTCACGTCCCGGGACCTTCCTTCCTTGCCTTCTGTAGTATTTTTTATCTTTTGTTTCTCATATTTTTAACCTTCTCATTCGTTCTTTGAAAGTTTTAATGACATAAGCTTTTCTCTCTTATCACCCATAACCAAATTATTAAGTAAAAATTTACCGATAATCCACTGTTTTTATTAAACCTGGAGAATCAAAGGTGACAAACATATATATTCTCTTTGTCGGGAGAATAATATGTAACAGTTCTGGCTCTCAAAATACATTGGTTTGCAAGATTGCCAACATTAATAATTAAGTCTTGTGGGTGATAACTAGACGTAATATATAGGCCTATAGGCCGCATCTAAATTCATAATTTTAAACACTAAGAAGAATGGAAGACAAATATGTAATGCTTTATAGAAATGGAACTGGAATTTGTATTTCTGTATATTGTATTTTACTTTAATGTTGTCACTATTAAGAGTTTTATTATATAAACATTGTGGAATACAAGGTGCAATAATATCTTTATAAAGTTAGTATTAAAAGTAATAGCAAGATGCTGATGGTAGTCTTCTATTGAATTAATCCTTTATATTATTGTGTGCACATAAATACTCGTCATTAGAAATGTGTAGGGTTATGAAGGCTGACGTCTCATAGGTTGTCACCACTGATTATCATATGTTTCACAAATAGTAACTAGCTTTATTCTGCTTTGTCTACGTGTTAATGATTTCCTTGTTATGGCCAGAAATTTACTTGTAATCCAATAATACACTATATGTAACGTAGAACAAGTTATTTCCCCCCTCCGTGTGTTAGGTTGGTAAGCCTGCGAAAGCTACAAGATGTGGGATTGGTGTGTGTGTGTGTGTGTGTGTGTAAAGGGAACTGTGGTTCACATGACTCGAACCTTCACTTCACCAGAAATAAGCCTATATTCTGCAGGAGAGATTCGATTGTCTCATTCCGTTCCACAGAATATTATTTTTTTCACATATAATATATGGATAAGTGTGGTTCTCATAATGTTGTTTAATATATTCATTATTGTTGAAACACATTTATCATTGAGTATAGCCATTTCATTACATATGTCCAAGTTTTATAGTCACCCATCCTATCTGATGTCATTACAGTTCTGCTGATATCGAACAATACTTAATTAGCCTACAGATGAGAGTAGAAAATAATAATATTATGATGACAATGATAAAATTCAATACTTAATTATATAGGTTTGTTAATGTGAACTCCATCTCCATTAGTTCCTTCGCCCAAAGTCAACCATAAATCTTCAAGAAAACGTCTCTACAGCCACGGTTATTGACGTCTCTCTTGTTCTCTCTTCCTCCACCAGCCCCTCCATACCCCCCCCCCCCTTCTTTCTCTCTCATTTCATATATATATATATATATATATTCTACATAACTATTATCATATCCTTTTGCTTGCATAAATTTGAAGGACAATGGGTGATAAGGGAGAAAGGCCTATGTCATTAAAACTTTCAAAGAACGAATGAGAAGGTTAAAAATATGAGAAACAAAAGATAAAAAATACTACAGAAGGCAAGGAAGGAATGGGACGAAAGAGAGAGAGATAGAGAGAGAGAGAGAGAGAAGACAGGGGAGAGGAGGTTGTGTGAGGTTGCCAGTTACTTGAAAGATATAGATATTAAGTTTATTTTACGGCGAGAAAAGGTGATAAAGAGGGGGACTACCAGCATGAGGGGTGAAAAGAATACAGGTAAAGCTGAAGACAGAAAATTCATTGTCTCAGCTCCGTTATTTGTTGCTTAATATCCAAAGGATAATAATTATAATCAGTATCTCTCTACGGGGGTGAACAACAGACAGTGTCTTTGTTTAATAGATCGATCAAATGCAATATAATGAAGCACATATTCTAAATGTTTTTAATATCTTTTCAACTACTCACCCTTATCTGTCCTATACACGACCGATGCCCTATCCATACGGCGAGGAAAGTTCAAAAATGGTTTACTGCTCATGATTATTTGCAGGTGATAGATTTGTCTATTTAAGACTGCGATATGAACCCTATAGAAAATGTATGAGGTTCTATCGTTAACACGTGGGAGCCAGAACGACAGAGAACCACAACAGATTTGCTACGTCACACCAGAACACAGTGGGAGATTTTTCGGGGAAAACCATATATATTATACAGTGAGGAGGCATGGTGCCTCAATGCCCGAGCAACTGCAGGCTGTCATTGAGAAGGAGGGTGGTTGAACACGATACTAGCAACAAATTGATGAGTAATGAAATGAAATATGTAATCTACAGTATTTCAAGCCTTAATATGTTCATAGAAGTGTATATAAATAGTGTATATACTGTATATCATCGTGGCTAAGGGTCTAAAGCAATACATATATCGGTGCTTATAATAATAATAAGAAAACAAAACAAACATTACACATGCTTAATGCAAACGTGAGGTTGAAGTATAAACTTCATGTTATAATAAGTTAAGTTATTATAATTGTGGTTATTATAATTACAGTGTGGTGCCTACAGACCCAGTTGGATTATGGGTTTGAATGCTTCGTGACGAGGACTTGTGGAGATTTCACAAATTGACTAAATCATATAAACAATAACCAATAAATGTCTTATTTCAATGTTTCCCTATTTTAATTAGTAATAACAATAGTTATGACACAATATCCTCTAAATGTTGTGATTGGTTCACTAACACTGGGCGTCTGAATGGCTGGCCTAGATGTTGACCTCAGATAAATAAATAAAGGTAATAAATATATTCGTCATATATAACGGATTGTATTTGCATACCAAATATCACTTTTATTTCTATTGTGGTCGTGTTTGCGCATTAACATATTATGCAGCAACACACAGAATGATGGTAGTGGTGGTGGTAAGATGGAGAGTAAAGGAATGGTGGGATGGAGGGAGAGGAAACAGTGAATTAAATAAGGGAGGACGGGGTGAGGAAGAACAGATGGAGTAGTAATTGGGTAATTAACATTTTACACTATAACTATTATCCTTTGGTAACCAGTTACACAATAAACGTTTCTTAGAAAATGTCATGAATGATACAGGATAAAAATAAAGGATTTACTTGAAATGTAACTTAACACTGGGTAGGTGGTGCATCGCTTGATATATTAGTCATCAAAAACTGGTGTCGTGTTAATTATATTAGGTAAAATCTGGATTCATTTCAAATAATAAAGAATATCCCATGGAATACAGCATCAGAGTTGGATTTAGATTACAGAAGAAAACATTTAGCTACTTGATCCAATAATTCTCTCCATCTCGATCACTGGTGAAGCTTTACCCCTCTCTCCCCAACCCAACCCCTCCTCTCCTACCACCTTCAAGTGAGTGGTTCACATCCATGATCACAAGTGGTTCGGGATTCAAATTTCTGGATGGCTCAACATTGGTAACGCTACCCCCCCTATATAACTCCGCCCACATTTCTCCCCTCCCCCCTCCACCTGTCAGTGATACCATATCCGTTGAGGCCCACACCAAGGCAAGGGTGGAAGAAGTGTGGACCATTGATCAGTCCGGAGCTGTACAGTCGTGGTCAATAATAATCATCGATAATCATGTGTTTGTTTTAAGTAGTGTGTATATAGCTGCTTGTATTAAATTAAAAGATGGTACTTAAGGGTGTGTGGGAGCAGGGGACAGGGTTGGATTTTTTTGGGGGGTGCGGGAGTAGGGAGACAGGCTTGGGGGGGTTATGGGGGGTGCGGGAATAGGGGACAAGCTTTCTACCCCCTCTCCCCACCCACCCTAAGCCTGTCCCCCTACTCCTGCACCCCCAACCCCAAACCTGTCCCCCAATTCCCACACCCCCTTAACCTATTTATTGGAAAGTTTATCATCTAAGGAACAGAGGGAAGCTGTCAAACCCATATGTGAGCGACCCCTATATGGATGATTATATTTGACCGCGACTGTACTCCTTTATCTAATTTCCACACTATTTTGTGTGAAATTCTAAGAAACAATTTATCTCGGATTCAAAGCACAAGTGAACCTCACAGTTTTTGCAGAACACTGACACTTTACCAGTTCATCCAGGTAGTTAATATTTATTTCTATTATCAGACATGATAGGAAAGTGGCCTACCATATCTGACATCTTTATCAGGAATTGGCGTAATTGCCTTCCCATTTTTTCCTTGGCATTACAGTATATGCAGCACTTACAGCACTACCAGACAACTTCCTCTTTGTTACCTTACATTTTCCACTCAGTATAAGGTAATCTGAAAGATTGAGCTTGATTGCACAAAGGGACATTTGCTTTGCTTGGGGGCTGAAAGACGATTTGCTTGCCGTCTATACAGTACCCAAGAGTTTGACACTCTCACTTCTATCATGTGAAAAATTAACTTCTGGTAGTATTTTTTTTAACTGAATGCCATCCTGTAATAAGACATTAGCTGATCATGCAAATCAACACCACCCATATATGCATTGTAGTTTTTCACAATAAATGGTCTATCAACTTCTACTCTTCCTTTTATCTTGCTATCAAACCTCTTACACTTGTCTAAAGGATAGGATGTGGCAAATATAGATGCAAGGTACAGTCGGCGGCAAAAATCCTGTCGCCTCACTTGCTTCACCGAGACCTGCAGTGTTCATGGACTCGAGATTATAAGTGTAGAAAATGTGTGTATTTCTCGAGTCCATGAACACTGCAGGTCTCGGTGAAGCAAGTGAGGCGACAGGACTTTTGCCGCCGACTGTACACTGCTCTGATGTAAAACCATTTTAGAACTGTAATCTTGGTCCCATTCTTCATGAGTGCCCTTGAGCGTGAAGATACTTATATGACTTGAAAGTCAGACCATTGTAATCTGCTTTGTTGAACAGTTCCACAACACCATATACCACTAGAAGTTAAACAAGACATCATTCGATGGCAACACCGCCCCTTAAAGATGCCAGCGACCACTCGCCCTTTGCTATCTTTATTTTTTTGTGACCTTGACCTTCAACTGATTTTGCCCATAAGTTAATCATTTTGTTTTATGATGAATATCTATCAATAGAAAAAAATATGAACATCATACGGCAAAACCTGTGGACGCTAGACCTAAAACAGACACTTGACCTTTGCTATCTTTATTTTTTTGTGACCTTGACCTTCGACCGATTTTGCCCAAAAGTTAATAATTTTGTTTTATGATGAATATCTATCAATAGAAAAAAAAATGAACATCATACGGCAAAAAAATTGGACACTAGACCTAAAACAGACACACGAACAGATAAATAAATAAATAAATAAATATCCAGCACCGAAAACAATACACCGCCCACCCTTCAGGGTGGGGCGGTGTAATAATCTAACAGGGGAAGGTAAAAGAATCAAGATTCGTGAATGGAGGTAAGAATTCAGCGAGATGAAGCACCGAATTAGAACTTGGATTTAGAATAAGAATATTTTTGGATTGTTGACAAGTTCTATTTTGCCAGTATGAGGTATGAAATCATAGACCATTCCCATATTATCTGCCAAAACAAATATCTTGTATCTACGTTGATATGGTTTCATAAGAATTCTTGTAGAAACTTACTCTAGGGATTCCTGATAAACCTAAAGAATAATTATTACTGATTTAACTTAGCAGTCCTTAGTAGTCTTATATTATTCAGTAGCTGTACAATTATGAAATGTACAAACTGGAGGAAAACATATGGTAAAATTATTTTGGAAAACAAAATGAATACATCAAAATTTCTGTGTTGATATTCAGTAAGAAGTACTGTATACAGTACTGCAGTATACAGCAGTACTGTATACAGTAAGGTAGTATACAGTAGTATTGAGTAGCATAGTATTTTATACAGTACTGAGTAGAACAGTACTGCTGTATACAGTACCGCAGATGACTATCTGGCCTCTTTGACAGTGCGGCATCTTCTAGTGCCCCAGCCTTGGGTACCTTCGTCGTACTATCCTCGTACCGGGTGGGGTACGGTTCTTACAATCTCTCCCAGGTGCTCGGGGAGGAGGCTTGTAGTGTGGGAGCGAACACCCTCTCCTATTAATTTTATTTTTTTTGTAGCTTCCTTCTTGTTTTTTCTTTCTTATAAATAATTAAATGTTTTTAATTTTGATTCTTTTATATATTTTACTTAAGCTAATCAGTTTATTTTAGTAAAAATGTGTTTTAGTTTATATGTCCTTTTAATCATGCTGCTTATCCCTTTTGGAGTAATGTGTGAATGTATTTTATTAATTATATAAATTTTAAATTTTAAAATCCTTCGAGTTTATTATTATGTTGGGCGGTATATCACCATAGCTGTTGCGACGCCAGTTGCTAGTAGTATCTATTAATCAATCAATCAATGTGAACTTGGGCCCACAGCACTGGCTATGCCATGGGATCAAATACATTTACCCCAATCTCCCTAGCGGTGTTAGGCCCCCAGACACCCTGGTTCAGTAAACTCTGGTCCTATCTTCCTGGAGTTAGCTTCAGTAGCCCAGGCTTATAGGGCCAGCCCCTCCTTTATTATATATATTTGTTTTTTCCTGCAACCATAGCATACCTGGGGTCTGTGGGGCGGGAGGCCATTCTGTCCCGGGAGAACATCAACAACTACATCTGAGAAAGTTAGGAAGTTGGACAGAAATGAGTTGATTCTAGTTGCTCAAGAGTGAGAAGTGCTTCAAATAACATACTCCCCATGGCTTTTTTTTTCATGTATCTAAACCTGTTTTTTTATATCCAAGAGTCAATCTCAATTGATTGCAATGAGAATGCTTGGTAATGAGCAGGCCTTTAGATCTAGAACGCAAGTTCAGAACGATGCAGTTTCAGTTACAGTTATTTGAGCAAGAAACAAGGAAAGGGGAAAGGAAGAGGTAAAATTAGAGATTAGTTAGAAAGAACAAGATTATAATAATATTTTCTAATATGTCTGAATCTAGCCATTAATCCTACCAAATTAATGCCACCTCTCGTGGAACCTTCAGTGTCTCAGTTCTTTGATAGGTTGTATCCGTGTCACCTGTCACGTACACGATACATAACATTCTTAGTGGTGGAATATACCGTGAGGGTTGAAAGCAGTTCAAACCAGTTTCACCGGACATGACATCCTTTGGAATGTGCTGATCTGACAGCATGATAGAAGCTTGCCACTGCTGAGCCCTGAATGCTAGATTCACTCTGTAATTATATGTATGTTAATCTCTATGCTATAATCAACTGTTTATTGTCATCTTGTATGGAGAGAATGGGACAATATATATTTACTCATATTACTCTTATATAAACTTGTATCTAACATGTCTGTATTTCATGTATAAGCTAAGCATTATCGATACCATAGTTACAATCTGTCACGCACGAAAGGGTGTGGCACTAGGTGGGGACGTAAGGAAGGGTCGAGAGAAGATGGGGCACTTCAAGCCTTGCCCTGGGCTAGATAGGTTATTTGGCTAATCCTTTCCTCTACATAAGCTTAGAGACACGAGATGTCCAGTATAACCTGTAACTGATATATAAGCTACATCAGTAAATAGAGCCAAATCCATGAGTTTACTCTAAACCTTTGAGTACTAAACATAATTCCCCAGATAGATTAATAAGAGCACTTCAGATCAACGGTATAAGTAAGTAGTTGATTGAAGCAAGTCTACAAACACACGGATGGTAAGCGTCTGCAGATGGTTGGTAAGAGTCTGTACAGTTGGCTGGTAAAAGATAGCCACACTGATATATAATCGAGAGTTCCGGTTGGTATTTCCACAGAGAGCGAAAGCTGAGTACTGGACCCCACGACTACAAGGTTTAAGAAAATTACTCTGCAAATCAGTGGCCCAAGGAGTGCAGGTCAGTTATAACTGAAACCATGTTTATTTAGAAGGCACCTTGACTCTCAGGATTATGAGACATTAAGTTAGTAGTATTGCGGGCCTATGAGCTGAGACTTGATGTATACCGACAATGGTTACGGAACCGTCGTAAGCAAACTAAGGAGATATTTTACATTTAAAGCTTTGATGCAAAGTGATCGAGAGCTAGAAGATTATAATTATCTTATGGAATTTGTAATCTGGGATTTCTCGAGCAAATTAGACTCAGATCAATGCATTTATTGAGGTGATTAACAAGTCAGTACAGCTCGTGAAGTTCCTTGTCTAGCCGATGAATATTACCTCATTGGTAATCAGAATAAGAGTAAGAAAAAGGAAGCCTCTCAGGCCATTACTAGCAACCCTGATAATCCTCCCAAGTCCAGTCCAAGTCTCTCACCATCCCAGCCCCACATTTTAACAAGGCACAATCATCTTACCTTACACATCGTCTTTTGATTTGCTATTATTGTCACAAATAGGACCATTTGATAAACCAGTGTTGGAAAAAGACAGGGACTGTTTGCTATAGTAAAAAAAAAAATGTATTAGGTCAGTAAATATTGTTGTAAGTAGGAATGTTCCAGTGGTTACCGTATCGGAGTCCTCCAATGCTTGTCTAGCAGATTCATCTTTTTGTACTCCTGCAAATGTTTCTTTACCTAAGGTGGAAGAAAGATGATATTTTTGGACCTACTGTTCAGAAAAGTTTAGTACAGGAGGTGTCAAGTTGTATCACCTTTACTCTTTCATTCGTACCCTATTTGTCGTCTGGACTGATTCAGGGTTGCAGTTCCCAGCATTTCATTCTTACCCTGCATTACCATCTCTCTGTTGGTGAGGCCTCCTAATGTTGTTGTTTATGGGGAGTACTATATTCTTATAAAAGGTGTTACTGGTGCCCTGACTGTGCCCTAATTTGAGTGTGAAATTATATGTGATCTGTTTAGTGGTCTGGCTCATGTAGGACTCATTGATTGTTTGCCTGAGAGTGGCACTGACTTAATGTTGGGAAATGTTTGGTCTATGGCTATGCAGAAGAGAGTCTGTATCTGTGCCATACCGAGGAGGAGGAAAATTTGTTTTCTCTATATATAGATATTAAAAGAAGATAGAGACGATAGGCTGGGAGCCCGCTAATCGTCCTCATCAATACAAGTACAGGAGTAGTCTAAAATCATGCACAATTTCGTTTGAGCTACCTAGACACATTGCGTTTGAAGGAGCATAAGTTTGAAGGAGCATAGTAAGTAGGTATATGTAGCTATTGAAGGTAGGCCAGCTTCCTCCACGAGCACCTGGGAGAGACTGTATAAGATCCATTCCCCACTTGGTACCACCTCCCTAACGGGAACCGCCTTGACGTGGTGATGGTGGGGGGGGGGGGGGGGGCTTGTGTGTCTCTGAGACCTGGCGAGCTAGACTAGAGGGGGCTCTGGCCCCTGCTCTGCCCCAATTTCGGGGAGAGAGGGTTTTCCATGCTAGGAAGGTCGCCAGTGAGGGACCAGACTAAATGGTTGCCATGCAATAGGCTGCCAGTACGGGCCAACAGTGCTGCTCTCCGGAGGGACCACCCTCTAGGGGCCGTCCTGTGTTGGATGGTTGGGTGTCTGGGCCGGGAGATGTTGGGGAAGGGGGTCTCAGCACCGTGGTGGGCAAACTTTCGAGCCATTGGGGCTGCTTTTTAAAACGAGTGGCCCGTGGGAGAAGAGGTACCCCGCCCACGGCGACCAGCGCTAGGTCCCCTCATCTGCCCGGTTGGTAGTAACTCTTGGCTCCTGGGGCCAAAAAAAATAAAATAATGATAAATGAATAATGAACAGCCCAAATCTCTTCCTCGAGTGGTGGTCGACCAGGCCCTCGAGACGTCACTCTCTGGTCATGGTGTTATGCAAAAGTCTGCAAAAAAGAGTAGAACCAGCAGGTCGGGTGTTGTGTCAACAAACCCTGTTAGCGGTAATGACACATTAATGTTAATAAATGTACTTGCATCCCTTTTCTTATGGCGCTATCCACTCCATTTTTAAGTGTTTTGGAGTGGTTTTACGTATCCGAATCATTTATGACAGTGATTGTAGGTCTAATCGGTGCTATATTAATTTCAATACATTTGCTGCTGCCAAAGCAGCTTTTGAGGCAAAAAATTGACAGTGACAATGACTACTGCCCTAATATATTTGATGAGTCTGTAGAGCATGTCACAAAGGTACGTCGGGTTCCTACACCTTTTTAGTTTGTATCTTATTACAGGGAAGGACGTGGTAACCTTATCCATGCTTCCCGATATCTGGAGAATGAAATTGGACTACTACCAATGGGCCACATAAAGAAATATGGTAAGGGCGTCTTAATCAGAGCCAAAGGTCTTACACAGGCCACGATGCTCTTCAATCTCCCCTGTCCTTCCGATAACATGTTTGAATCTATCCACCCACATAGAACATTTAAGTATAGCAAGGGGCGTATATATAATGAGGACCTGTATAAATTTTTAGAAGAGGACATTCTCGCTATGTGCCCAGACAATGTCCAACGAGTAACAAAGATAAAAAGGCAGTAACAAAATATTATCTTCCTTACTTTCTATGGCTCACATATCCCAGATCGCGTTAACATTAACCCCACCTCTTTTGAGGTGAAGCCTTTTGTCGAGCGTCCCTTACAGTATTTTTGTTGTTATGAATTTGTTCATGGGAGTAGGAACTGCAACAACCGTTCCCGGTGTGGTAATTGGTCTGCACTTGACTCACATCTTACATCTGAGTGTCGGTCAGAGTTACTGCTTTTACTGCAAGGATGCTCACCCCTTGGGTTCTCGCCAATATAAGATGTACAGCCGCGCACCAAAGTTTCTGTACCCCCTCAGTGGAAGTCAGGGTCAGAGAGAGCAGAGAGGGTAGGTAAACGGACGGGAGCCACCACAGTGTTGTCAACTCTAGCCAAGATAGTATTACCGAATCCCGAACCATGAGTTGTGAGCTCCATATGAAGCATTCACTGGTGAGAGGGAGAGTCAGAAAGGGGGATAAGTGGAAGAATAGTTCTCAATCTCCACATCCTGTCTGCTTATATATGTGTTTTATTATTTTGACAACTTAAAAATAGTGCAGTTTTACTTTGTTATTGCAGTTATTATAATCATCATCATCATAATTATATTGTCGCGCCAAAACCGTATTCACTTTAGGTCAGTCATTTGCTTCCTTTTCATAACTCAGGTATAAGAACGTCTTTGTGCGTTGTGTAATAATTGATCTCTGAAGATTAACAGGGGCACCATGGGAATTTTTGCTACTTACCCCCAATTATTGATAACAATTAATAATATAATTGAAGACCTATGCACATAATATGGTGTGAGATTGATGCGATTTCCTTTATGTCATTATAGACAAATAAACATAACTCGTGTGTATTCCATCACATAGAGTATAATATCGTATCTACAGTATCTACAAACGCTTGGCTGGCCCTGATAACTGTAGACTTCTCCAATATTTGACATGGAGTAAACCTCACATTCCTTTTTGACGTGATCAAGCAACAGCTCTATCAACTTTGTTATCTCCCAATATTTCATTTCTGATATATATATATATTTTTTTTTTAGAACACATGTAAGACCACAGGGCATTGATTATACTTTGATATTGTTAAACATTTATTATTCAAATAATTGTCATCATAACATTTTATATTACAATATGGGTCTAATATCTTGTCCAGCCCACCTGGCCTCAATAACATTAATTCACTAACACGTTGGGAAGTGGGAATAGTGGAGGGGCGTGGGTCGATTCAGTTTTTCGAATCCTCAACCTACAAATAAAACAACGAGCCAGCAGTAATCGGAGAGACTGGTTGTGGTCCTTGCAGTCAGCGTCTCGGATGCTAAGTTATGTGGGTTGACAATTATTTGAATAATAAATATTTAACAATATCAAAGTATAATCAATGCCCTGTGGTCTCACATGTTTTCATTATATTTCCTTCCTGCTTGCTGTCACACCTCTCTATCACCTTTCTCTGGCGCTATATGACCTCGCTATTGCGGCGCCCAATATCAATCAACCTTTTTCTAGTGGCCCAGGATTAGACAAAATTTATCGTTTGAGTATACCCTCAGGTCGAGGTGGTAGTGGGAAGTACAGTCGCGTGCACCAGTCGGTATCCCCCCTCTTGGCTGAAGCCATGGCTAGAGGAGAGCAGGGAATCGAACAACCCCTCCCTCCAACCCTCACCCTTTCCCTCTCCTCCTTCACCCCGACCCCCGTCCCACCCCCAACCAAGCCAGTTAAGAAAGTTGCTGGTTAGGCGTGATATCACTCACGTATTGATGTTAATATTTATGATTAAACATTCACTAGAAATACCAATAGGGTCAGTTGGGGTCACACCGACCACCGGGTCACACCGACCCTCATCAACAACTCAAAAACCAATTTGAATTGCGCGCCGTCATTCAGTGCGAACGCAGCGCCACCGCAGACGGACAACACGGCAACAACAGCAGCACACCAGTGTCGGATCTATTTACACCAGGTAAGATTTTCTATTTTTCGGATGTCCGATGTAATATTTCACGATTCTTATATAGTGTCATATGTCGGCAATAACGTCCTGATTCTGGGGAGATAGGTTGCATCACGAAGTGTAATCATATTAGCATGATATCAAGTGAAAAAGAAGTCACTCAGTTGCCTGGGACAGGAATCATGAACGCTGGAAAAAAAATGGCGGGGCGCAGCACACCGACCCGGCCAAGGTGGCGTCACACCGACCCGAAAATAATTGAAAATTATATATATTTTTTTTTACCTTCCCAATCATAATGACAAGTGCTTGATTATGTTTATTAGCATGCTGAGAACCCTGTATATTGATTTGGTGCATCTAAGTGAGGTGGAACAGTGTTTTTTTTTTGTGTGAAGTTGAAGGTAAATTATGAGAATTTTTTGAGTTATTTCGGCAATGTAAAAGTATAAGCACATTCATATATCATTATATAAGTGATGTAAGTTATTAAAATGTTTCTATTTAAAATATTTTGTGGTTAAAATTCCATTTCAAGTTGGGCATTTTCAAGGTCAGGGGGTCGGTGTGACCCTGCCCACCTTGACGATTTTGAAAATTATATATATTTTTTTTTACCTTCCCAATCATAATGACAAGTGCTTGATTATGTTTATTAGCATGCTGAGAACCCTGTATATTGATTTGGTGCATCTAAGTGAGGTGGAACAGTGTTTTTTTTTTGTGTGAAGTTGAAGGTAAATTATGAGAATTTTTTGAGTTATTTCGGCAATGTAAAAGTATAAGCACATTCATATATCATTATATAAGTGATGTAAGTTATTAAAATGTTTCTATTTAAAATATTTTGTGGTTAAAATTCCATTTCAAGTTGGGCATTTTCAAGGTCAGGGGGTCGGTGTGACCCTGCCCACCTTGACGATTTTGAAAATTATATATATTTTTTATTACCTTCCCAATTATAATGAAAAATGCTTGACTATGTTTATTAGCATGATTTTTAACCTGTATATTGATTTGGTGCATTTAAGTGAAGTTAAACAGTGTTTATTTGGGGGGTCAAGTTGAAGGTGATTTGTGGAGAAAAAATACTATCCTAAGCAAACCTAACATAACTAGGCATGACCTCTAATGTCTTAAACTATTTTCAGAACACCACCAAATCACCCACCACTACCATGCCTCGCCAACGCCCCCGCACGTCCAACAAACAGATGGACAGGACCGACCTAGAAAAGGCCTTCAATCACCGGGTCCAAACCGAGTGCAGCCACAAGGAGGCCGCTGAAAAATTCGGCGTCAAGAAGACGACTCTGGTTGTAAGTTTCTCCATTCAATCCTATAACCTTCTATTTATAAGTTATATTGACAATTGCATTAGGCTATTGAGTTTTCTTTTATTTTATCAAAGTAAATTAAGCTATTAAGTTTTCTTTTATTTAATCAAAGTAGTAATTAAGCTATTAAGTTTTCTTTTATTTAAGCAAAGTAGTAATTAAGTATTAAGTTTTCTATTATTTAAGCAAAGTAGTAATTAAGCTATTAAGTTTTCTTTTATTTTCTATGTCCTAATTTATATTGATACTTACAGGATGCATTCAACCGCTCAAAGAAGGAGGCTAACGGGGTGACCTATGTGCCTGTTCCTGGGAAGGTAAACATGGTTTTTACTCCTGAGCAAGAAGGGCTCATAGTTAAATATACCATCCAGGAGGCCCAAATGTTCTACGGGTTGCCGAGAATTGAGGTCCGCAGGATGGTATATAACTATGCCCATGCTTGCAAGAGTAAGAGCATCCCCGAGGCCTGGGAAAGAAACCGGATGGCTACTACGGACTGGTATTACAGCTTTATGGAACGCCATCCAGATCTTGTCTTGAAGGCTCCGGAAGGCATGTCGATTGCCAGGATTGTGGCTTTTAACAAAGTCAATGTGGAAACCTTTTTCAAGGCTTACACATTGGCTTTGGAAAAGTACCAATTCACTCCGGACCGGATATTCAATCTGGATGAAAGTTCCTTGTCCACAGTTATGAAGCCTTGTAAGGTTGTATGTGCACGAGGTAAGCCGGTAGCGACGCAGGTAACTCGTGAAAGGGGGGAAACAATGACGTTCGTGGGCATTATAAGTGCTGCGGGGCAGGCCGTGCCTCCAGTATTTATAATTCCCCGAGCCCGTTGGAACCCCACTTTCATGAGGAACACGTCTTTTGGGTCCAAAGGGATATTGCATCCCAGTGGCTGGATGAACGGTGACTGTTTCGTGCAGACACTTCAGCATCTCCATGAGAGATCTGGTTCTTCTGACGAGAACAAGATTCTCCTGATCATGGACAATGCTGAATGTCACATGAACATCAACGTTGTCGAGTTTGCGATCAGGCATGGTATCGTAATTGTTACCTTGCCTCCTCACACAACCGACAAACTCCAGCCATTGGATGTAAGTGTCTTTGGTCCTTTTAAGACCTTCCTGCGTGCGCTACTGAACGACCACGCGCTCATGCATCCTAATGAGCATATAACTGTGCACCAGCTACCGGAGTTTGCTTGTGATGCCTGGACTAAGGCATGGAGATAACAAATTCATATAAAGGCAGTAAAAATATACAAACAACTATAAATATAACAATTTTTTTTTTAACTGGTTCTAAAATCAGTAATTAATTTACATATGTCCAGTGAATGTGTTATTCCAATAATATAAGATATATTACAGTCCATCACCACCACAACCCTAACACTCCATTGTAACGCCAACGAACAAAACCTCGAACACGAAAGAATAAATCAACAATTGCGAACTGTATATTGCTTTGCCATAGCATAATGCAGATATGCCAATAGTATCAGTATAAGTAGTATTCTCCTTTATGTCTAGTTTCTCTATCGTGCATGTGAAAATATGGGCGATATACTACACCTTATCTGGTTTACATAATATTTGAATCAAGATGAACACGTTTCTTGACACTAATGAACATGTATTTTGGATATTATTACAGGTTACGGTATCATATTATTACAGGTTAAGGCATTATTATGTATGAATAAACACCCTACAAGATTTCTTTCCGTCTCCCCAAAATCATCATACCTACCGTCGTGTCCTTCCTTGCTGGGGGAGGGGGAGTGGAGAACTTTCTAATGGCTTACTATATTTAGGTAAGTTTGGTATCATAGACAGAATGAGATACACTTTTGATGACAAAATAAAATGCTAGTTGTATCGTTTGACATTCATTTGTGCAATTGAGTAGTCATATTTAGCCTGTGTTATTAATTAATGTGTTACAACTGTGGTTATCTAAATTACAGCAGAAGCTGGCAAACACCCCAGGTGACTGGGGATTGGGGACAACCTGAAAGCTCCGGTTGCCAGATGTACAGATGAACAGGGTTTAAGACTATGAGACGGGCATCAGTGGCAGAGGAATACACAATCCCACTGATAGTCGAGTTTTGATCTAATAAAAGCACGATATAGGCAGAATAGGGTGGCCCGATCAGTCCCTAAGGATATATGGCCAAGGACCCTCAGTAGGTTGAGAGCCTAGAGGCAAGAGACCTTAAATGAAACGTTTATCAAAATGAAGTCCCACAAACCGAGTCTCCTCAACACAACGTATACGATGACCATACCATCACACAAAAACTGCTACCAATTAAATACTCCTTAAGAAAGAGCGGAAAGCTACTTCACAGGCCATACGCATTGAAGTGGCTATAAGATGCCATATTGCCATGTGGGTCAATATTTTGCCCATTACGGTGCTGAGGCCCAATTCCCCAATATCTCCCAACTCAGACACCCAACTATCCAATACAGGACATCCGTTTGAGGGCGGTCCCTCTGGCGGTCAGCACTGTTGGCTTGTACTGACAGCCTATTGCATAGTTTGGTCTCTTACTGGTGACTTTTCTAGTATGGGAAGCCCTGTCTACCCGAAATCAGGGAAGAGCAGGGGCCAGAGTCTCATCTAGTCTAGCTCACTAGGTCTCAGAGACACGCGACCCCACCATTCCCAACCACAACATGGCGGCTTCCATTGTATGTGTGTGTGTGGGGGGGGGCTATAAATGGGACAACGATGTATAAACCTCTTTCCAAAGGTTGGAAATTGGAAACAGTGGGTGGTTCGATGCATGATGAATTGAGTCCACGTCCTGCATCCTTTTAATTAATACTAATAAATTATGCTTGACTTATGAATAAGTGGCTGAAACTCGTCATTACTATTTTAATTAAAATGCATATTCTATAATATATTTTAAATTTCATTTACGAAAATATTGTTATCAAACATCAACATTTGCATCGAAAAATATATATATATATATTTTTTTTAACATCCGTTACTTCTGTAATCCATACAGGGTATGAGTGATATTAATCCTGAAGATGACATTATTACCTTGGTTAATGTAATAGGGGAGGTGTTGTCGGTGAGGAAGAGTAGAGAACATCGAGGTTTCCTCACCGCCGTCACAACCGCCACTGTAGCCGCATTCATCATTTCACCATCTGAATGAACTCAAACATCTTAGGTTGCTGCTTAAGGGACCCTGTGATGTAGTCAGAAAATTGGAGATAAATAAGCCCTTCATATATTGCCACGAAACACCACCTATATGGAAGGAGCTTGTTTCGTGGCATGGTCAGGAGGAATCAGAAGCCTCCAATTTTCATCACGATCACAGGGTCCTTAAGTGCTAAGGTAAGGTTGAATTTTATAACTGACCAAAAATAGTTATTCTAAAGTGCCAGAAATGAAGATGTAGACAAGAAAGAATTATGTGTGACTTGCAGCGATACCTGATGTATTCCGGGTGAAGATCCTACATGTGGTTTTGTCAATAAATGTTCTCTAATTATTTTTATGTTAACTTATTAGGTGGGTGGGAGGAGTCCATTATCCCGTGTGGTTCGAGTGTTTATATATATATATATATATATATATATATATATATATATATATATATATATATATATATATATATATATATATATATATATATATATATATATATATATATATATATATATATATATATATATATATATAGATGACAACTAGACACCTATTACACTAGTCATCGAGCATCGAGTCACCTAGCACTCATTTTACCATTCTTTAACTCTGGCACTCGCAAAACACTCGAATTCACATCTTACCTAATCTGAATGTTCTATCCTGTCATTTGAGGGAGTATTAGAAAGATTAGGATGATGTTTAGTTCAGTTGTACTGAATTTATAGCATGGTGCCGGGCTTCATGCTGGTAGGCAGTAGTGTGCATACAGCCCCCACACATGGCAAAGTCTGTCTGGTATGGAGGTATAAAGGGTGGAGAGGCCAGTAGCCGCGCGGATTTGAATCCACAGAACTGTCAGTCGGCCATATTGATGTGGGCAAAGGAAGCGTATAACCCTATAGATGTATTTTCTTATTTCCTGTGGTAAGGATTGGTGCAAACTGATTATTTTCCCTACAAAATATTTTCCTAAGGCGACTAAGGACTTTCCTAAGTGGAAATAATCTGGTCTCGCATCACGACTTTCTTATTATTGTAAATGTAGGTGTTTCAGTTTTGTAGGTGTGTATTGAGAAGGAATTCCCATTTAACCAACGAGCATAGGGTGTGCCCAGGGTGAGGTCAGGGTTCTCCTTTGGGATAAGCTTTGCTGAATCAGTATTATCACACTGTGAAATTCAGAAAGTAACTGGTGGGAATTGTATATCTTTGGAATGTGCACTAATCCTTACTGCCTCCAGTCACTATCTACAGGCATCTAACATGAACGTTCCATCATGTAGTGTCATCAATTGTTTTCTTAATGAAATCAGAATCCTAGTGAATAATGCAGCTAATGAAAATGAGGAGATTAATATACACTCTAAAGTTGCTTATGAAAGTTTATGTTCAGCCAGTGTGTTCTCTCCTTACTATGAACAAATTAATGCATATACTGTATATCTGGCTTCTGTATATCTGTTATTTCAAAACTAAAAAAAAAATTAAAGTGTGAGATATACTGTATCGTTCTGTTTCACCAAAATATGAATGAATTTCAAAAGTTAATAACTGTAAAAAACAAAGGCCATCTATCTTTTTCATCCAACGATGTTTTTACTACATGTCTTACACGTGAAAAGAATTTCAGAGAGAAAGACTTTCTCTGCAAAGATCAGCAACCATATTCAAAGGTGTCAGGGTATGTTTGCCACAACATAGTAACTTTTGTACTGTCAGAGTTCCAGGGAAAGACTATTTTACCTGGTTTTGTAAAACATATATCTGATGGTGATCCTGTAGATTATCATCTTGTTATCCTAATAAAGGCTGTAGCTGAGACCTATCTGCTGGTCAAATATAGATACACAGCCACAGTTCACTGCACGACACACATCTCTCAAACGGGTGAAAAGCAGAACTATGATGAATAAATTAGCATTATTCAGTGGCATGTAATTCAATATTAGCCTAAATGTTGTTATGTAATAAATGGTTAAGAGTAAGCAGTAGTTCAATTTCACACATCTGAAAGCTATTCATGAGTATCAACAATGAAAATAGGGGAAAACATTGACTAAGCACGCGACCCTGCCCACAACAACGTGGCGGACGGGAGGCAGAAGAGGATTCACTGAGCCTGTACCAGAGCGATGCTGCGGGCCTCTCCACCCTTTATACCTCCATGCTGTCTGGTCCAATGAGGCAAAGTGTTAATGGAACAGTTGCTTACATTGACCCGTGTTATTCTGCCATCAAACCTGCAAGCAAGGGCATTTCTATATGCTTCTCGTTGTTTTCCTGTCTACGATATCATCTCCGCTACCCATCTACCAAATGTGTATATTGGACCTGGTTTGGGTAACAATGTTTTATGGCCCAAATGTGTGGACAGGCCTTTAGATAGGTAAATTAAACCATTTTCTATATCAAAACTGCTACCTGTATCGTCTACACCCAGGCGCCTACTTCTTGCAGCAGGGATATCTCAAAATATGTAATTGCAGGAATAGGCGAAATGTGACATCAAGGTCAAGTGCCAAGAGGTGTAGTTTGAGCCATCTGAGGTCTGGAATGAGGGTGGAGCAATGCCTGTGACACTTAGCTGAGACTATGGCATTTAGTAGGTAGGTACGAGGGAAGTATGTCATGCAAAGGTTGTGACATCTCTTAGTAATGTAGGAATTTTTTGTACCCTAGGTTCAACCTCTAATTCATAAACTAGACTATTTTGGGTGTCATAAAAATGAGGGTAAAATTTATTCGAGGCAACTTTGGCAAAAACCGGTCCTAAAATTAGTGGTGAAGGAAATTCAATGTTGCATAGCTTAGTCCTCAATCACTTTAAATTAATGAATGACTATTCAAAATATTTGTATTCCACCTCAAATGCAAGATTATTCTGGAGATTTCTGATTTTGGACTTAAGTAAGCATTTCCCAACAACCCATGTTTTATTATTATCCATAATATAATATCTACTGAGTGTGCAGCTACCCTGCCCATAATGCCCCCACTCAGCGCTCACCAATCAGGGAAACCTCAAAGAGACAGCATTCACCTGATATAAACCCCAGTCCAACTAAATCAGCACGTACTAGTATGTTAGAAGACCATGACACTACATCCCCACACTCTGCATATGTTTGGTCCCCGCGCATGTGGGTGTTGATGGGACTGAACGGGCTAACGCCTTGCATGATGAACACAGTCTTAGACTCTAAGTTTAAGTTTTTGGGTCCCGCAGAGGGCTGCTCGTGGGCAGCATAATATGCGGGGGTTGTGCGGGGGATTTAGGGATCCAGGGTAGGATTAGGAAGGGGGTTAGGATGAGGGTGGATTGGGTCAGGGACTGTGGGTTGAGGATTAGGATTGGGGAGGTAATGATTGATGATCCTATTTCTAAATGTGTCAAGAGTGGGGCTATTAACTATATGAGATGGGAGATGATTCCACTCTTGGATGCTGCGGGGAAAGAATGAGTGTCTAAATATATCAGTGCTTGTCTGGTATGTATGGTATTTTAAGTTGTGGCTGCCTCTAGTGGACCGTATACTTGTAGGGTGTAGGTATGTGTCTTTGTCTATGTCAACTAACTTGTTTGTGATTTTGTATATCATCTGTTGTCTGTGTATTTGTCTTCTTGTTGCCAATGGGTCTAGTTTTGTGTCTTGTTTAAGCAAAGTGACTGATGTAGTGTGTCTGTAATCACGTCTGGCCCATCTTGCAGTTTTGTTTTGTATGGACTCTAATTTATTTATATTATTGTAAGTGTGTGGGTCCCAGACGGTGTCACAATACTCTAGGTGTGGTCGAACGAAAGTGTTATAAGCAATGATTTTAATGTCTGTGTTACACCTGCTGAGGTTCCTGCGCAAGAACCCCAGGACCCTACTAGCTTTGGCCCTGATGCTACCTATGTGTGTGTTCCACCTCATGTCCGATGAGATGTGGACGCCCAAGTATTTGTGGGAAGGGACTGTGTTGAGGTTAGTGTTGTGTAGCTGATATGTATATGGAATGGGATTATGAGCACGGGTAAAACGGATGTGATGGCATTTGTCTGGTCTAAATGTCATCTGCCACTTGACTTCCCAGTCTTCAAGTGCAGTTAGGTCGTCCTGTAGTCGAAGGCAGTCATTCCTATCTTTAATTGGTCTGTAAACTAAGCTATCGTCTGCAAAGAGTCTAGTGGTAGAGGAAAGTGAAAGTGGGAGGTCATTGATGTATGAAAGGAAGAGAAGGGGGCCCAGGACAGTGCCCTGGGGTACCCCAGAGATCACAGGAACAGGTGGAGACTGACTGCCATCAAGAACTACGCGTTGCTTTCTGGTAGTCAAGAACGTTCTAATCCAGTGAAGAAGTTGTCCCTGTATGCCATAGAATTCTAACTTGTGTAGTAGTCTTTGGTGAGGGACTTTGTCGAAGGCTTTGGCAAAGTCTAATACTATGGCGTCAACTTGTCTAGTTTTTGTGTCATTGAGGGACTGCAAGATGTCATGTGTAGTTACTAGTAGATGCGTCTCACACGAGCGTTTGGGTTGAAAACCGTGTTGTTTGTCAGTCAGTATGTTTTGTCTATTAAAATGGTCCATTATATGTCTATGAATTATGTGTTCTAAAATTTTGCAAGGGACTGAGGTAAGAGAAATCGGTCTATAATTAATGGGAAGGGTTCTGTCTCTGGATTTAAAAATTGGGGTCACATTTGCCAAAAGCCAGTCTTGAGGGAGTTCACCGGTCTGTAAAGTATGTGAGAATATAACCTGCAGGACAGGGGCAAGAACTTTAGCATTAGTCCTCAATATCCTGCAGGGTATATTGTCTGGTCCAGTCGCTTTGTGTATGTCTACCTCAGATAAAAGTTTCTAAGACGGGCATTTGTGGCAGAGGGGTACACCTCACACCCATAGTCGAGTTTTGACCTAATAAGAACATGGTGCAGCTGTAGGGGAGTGGCCCGATCAGCCACCCAGGACATATGATACAGGAACATAGGAACCTAACAGTCTGGAGGCAAGATACCTTAAGTGAACATAAGTAAGGAACACAAGTCAAACATTTGTCACAAAGGAGACCCAGAAAAAGAGTATTCTCGACACAGCGTATCCATACATGAATAAGTCCGGATCGGAGTGGACACATCGGATGCGGCAGAAGTAACTGTCTTGACAGGAGAAAATCGAAACCCATGAAGACCAGCCCAACGTGACACCCTGTCGAGGGCATTCGGGAAGCAACAAATCAGACCGCCAGGTCATCAACGTACATAGAATTGACCATACGGTCTGGAAGGGATGAGGCAATGGCATTAATTTCTACTCCCAGCAATGTGACACTGAGGACGCTTCTTTGGGGGATGCCTTCCTCCTGTGCAATAGATGCTAAGACAGCTGTACAAGCCCCCACAGAAAAACTGCGACCACTGAGAAACTCCTAAACCCCTAAAGTCCGGGTAGCGGTGATAGTCACTCTCTTGGGAGCACCCGGGTAGTGGGATAAGTTACTCCCAAGGGGTGACCGGGCGGGAGGATGTCCCGCTATTGCCAATGTCGGCATTCTATTTCTGCTACCTCTCACACGTGGTTGCAGAACAAAAAACTTCCACCTCCAAACCCCACTACGGGCTTACTTCCCAAGGTAAGAAGAGGCCAAGGAGGAGGTTGGATTTTTCATCCTCCTCAGATTCCTCTTTGGATGAGGTGTTGCAAAGACGCTACACAAAGAAAGGTGTTGGAAGAGGGAAGGGTAAGGGAAGAGGGAAGGGAAGAGAACAGAGGAGCGGCGGCAGCGGCTTATCTCGTCTGACCTGGACCCCGATAATCCCGCAGACCTGACGCCATCTCCCCCCTCACCACCATCCCCCGCTACTCATGCTCTCTATCCTTTGTGTGACAACCAGGGGGTTGAAGACGCATCACTGTTGCCTGCCCCCCCACTGTCGTCTGACCCCCGACTGTCGCCTGACCCCCCACTGTCGCCTGACCTCCCACTGTCGCCTGACCTCCCACTGTCGCCTGCCGCTCCTACGTTGGCTGTCGCGGCGCCACCAACAGCACCTTCACCTCCACCACCAGCGGCAGGTCCTCGTGGGGCACCTCATCCTTACCTGTGGACGGATTACGATGCGTTTGTGCCTGATATACCGACGTTTGATGACAGTCGGTCAGGTATTCAAGCCGCATTTACATGTCGTCCGTTATCATTAGTAATGGATTACTTCACTGCGTTCTTTGACGTAATACTAATGACATACTTGACGCAGGAAATAAATCAATTTAGACAATTCAGCAATCCACCAGAGAGGGAACACAGCAAGATGTTGCCCTGGACTGACGTGACTATTGCTGAGTTGTATGTGTGGTTAGCTCTGACGATGCTGATGCCGCACGTCAGGAAACATCGCCTCAAGGACTTCTGGAGCACTAACTCCCTTCTTTCGACGCCTGTATTTGGAAAATATATGTCCCGGGACAAGTATAGGGACATACTTTCCTATATTCATTTCGCCCCCAACAAGGGTCCACACCTGAAAGACAGGCTTTGGGAAAATTAGGCCCGTTATGACTATGTTCCAGGAGAAAATGCGAGGCTGCTTTCGACCATTCCAGAATGTTGTTATCGACGAGTCTCTGGTGCTGTTCAGGGGACGAGTGTCCTTTATTCAGTATATCCCGTCAAAGAGGCATAGATTTGGCATCAAATTCTGCGACTGTAAGACTGGCTATGTGTTGGACTTTATACTTTATTCAGGTACGGATGTGGATATCCCGGGCCAGAACCCTCTCGGCTTCAGCAGGAGTGTTGTAAAGCAACTCCTGCGGGATTACCTGGACAACAACCACATCCTGTACACTGACAACTATTACACCTCTCCAGCACTTAGTCAGTTCCTTCTGCAGCACCAAACAGGATCCTGCGGCACCATTCGTGTCAATAGGAAGGGTTGGCCAGTATTTCCCCCCACCCACAAGGGTGACTGTCTTCGGAAGAAATCTAGGAAGATGCTGGCCATCACTTGGCATGATAAACGCCCCGTCCGGATGCTCACCACCGTCCACAGGGGCACGATGCAGGATTCTGGGAAGATTGAGCGCGGCACAGGTAACAACATCTTCAAGCCTGATGCTGTGCTTGACTATAATATAAATATGAGGCTCGTCGATAAGTCAGACATGATGGTGAGTGTCATCTATTGTCTGAGAAAAACCTGCAATTGGTACATGAAGGCTTTCTTCCACCTTCTTGACGTAACAGTGCTAAATTCGTACTTGCTCTACCTCCAGCAACACCCCGACAGCAAACTCGCACTCCAGCAGTATGAATTAGAGTTGATAAACCAACTCCTACAAAAATTCAGCACTGTGCAACCACTGCAGCAGCAGCGGCAGGACGCCCTGACAGATTGCAACAGAGCACAGCCTAACTGATCTGCCAATCTTGGCATCAGGTCGTCCAGGTTATCGCCGCTGCCATGTCTGCAAGCACACAACACGTGGCCTTCAGAGACTCAAGGAAACTCGTTTCTGGTGTAAGGAGTGTTGTGTGCCATTATGCCCTGGAAACTGCTTTTCAAATTATCATGGACTGGAATATATATAGAAGCAGGAAGTGATGGGAGTAATGCGAGTGAAGTGACAGTGACACTTGGTGACAGTGACACTATTTAGTTATAAGTGAAGTGACAGTGACACTTGGTGACAGTGACACTATTTAGGTTATAAATGAAGTGATTAGGATATAAGTGAAGTGATAGTGACACGTTTATAAGTGAAGTGACAGTGACACTTGGTGACAGTGACACTATTTAGGCTATAAGTGAAGTGATAGTGACACGTTTTTAGGATATAAGTGAAGTGATAGTGACACGTTTTTTAGGATATAAGTGAAGTGATAGTGACACGTTTTTTAGGATATAAGTGAAGTGATAGTGACACGTATAATTTACGTTGAACATTTGCGTAAATACTCCCACGCTTCTCTCCAGGGCATAAAATATTCTGGAATGATTAGCTAACCACACTAAAACAGGGGCTGTAAAAGGTAGGGGGGACGACGGCGCGCTAACACGGGAGGGAAATTATTGCGTCATGCACCTCGCCGACCCGCTGTCAACACCGCGCCCAGCCAACGTCAGAGCCACTCGAGCCGCACGAACACCACCCCGCTCTCAGCCGTGAAATGACCTTCATTCCTCACTTCATTTCTCGGCAACGGAGAGTCCCAGAAAGTTGGGGGGCTGGTTTCATTGAAAAGAGGAAGAATTGATGGTGAGCACAAAACCATATTTAAGTTGTTCAGTATCGTAGTTTAGACGTACGGAGTAAGTGAACTAGAGTGAAATAGAGCGATATTGGTAAAATCGCCCGGACAGGCAGTAGGGATAAGCAGACTAGCCCCGGACTGACAGTGAGGCTATCCATAGTTATCCCGTTACAGAGGGGTTAAGAAAGAGTGGAAGGCGACCCAGCAGGCCATATGCATGTAGTTGCTACAGGATGTCATATTGCTATGTAGTATCATACGTTTTCTCTAAATCATAGAATACACAGACATGGTGTTGATGTCATGCAAAAGCCTCACATGCAGTAGCTTCCAACTTGACCAGAGCATCTATAGTGGAATGGTGTTTACGAAAACCAGACTGGGACGGAGACCGAAAAAATAAAAATCATTCGAGGAAGTATACCAGTCTGATATCCACCATCTTCTTAAATAGTTTAAAGAGACAGGAGGTCAAGGCAATTGGTCTATAATTGAGGGCAACACTAGAGTTCTTGCCTGGCTTGGGGAAAGGAAAAATGGTAGCAGCCCTCTACCCAGAAGGGAAGAAACCCTCAAGCCAGATTCTGTTATATAAAGCTAAAAGAAATGAGATCTCCTCCTCACCCAAATGTCGCAACATTGCATATGGGATATTGTCTGGCCCAGAAGAAGTGTCGCCGCAGAGAGGAAAAGCAGAATGCAGGTCTCTCAGGGTGAATATATGGTTATAACTTTCATTCTCCTTCCCTGAAAAATCGTGGACAGTGCGCTCCTGGGCTCTCAACTCATGCCTGACAGCCAGAGGTCGAGAGTCATGGCTGGAGACTCTAGCAAAAGGCTCTGCCATGGTGTTGGCCACTATTAAACCTTCCATGATCTTAATTCCATTGACCTTAAGAACAGGTGGAGAACTAAGAAAAAAAAATTCCGCCATCTTACGATCTCTCCTTAGCGCTTAGGTGAGTGGAGTTTTAGTATTAATTGAATACACATATAGGCCTTTCAACATGCATGTCGTGACTCTTTTAAAACTCGTCTAGTCTGAGCATTAGTCATCTAAAAGAGTTGGGTCCCCATGATTAAGGACGAAGGCGAGAGAGCAGCGCGCTTCTCCCGCACAACAGTGGTGCAGACTGGTGACCACCAAGGAACAGGGCGTTTGGGAAAGTAGCCAGAAGTTTTAGGGATAGAGTTAAGAGCAGCAGAGTGGAGCATATCAGTGAAATATGTTACAGCCTCATCAGATCTACCAAAATCTGCTACAGAAGTGACTGAAGAAGTTAGCTCTCTAAAAAACTGCCTGTCAGTTTTCTCTAATTTCCACCTGGGAAGACGAGACTGTGGTTCGTAGTTGTTACCTTTAAAAAGTATAGGGAAGTGGTCATTGCCATATAAATTGGGCAACACTCTCCAAGTAAAATCCCACAGAGCACTGGGTGAGCAAAGGAAAATGGCATTGGTGGTAAGAGTCCCAGTAGGGCTATTAAAATATGTCACATCTCCCATTATCCTTATCTCAATAAAAGAAGCCAATAAAACACCCCTGCGGTTGACCGAAGTATCACCCCACAATGGATGACGACCATTAAAATAACCCAATAAAATTAAAGGAGACGGAGGGTCCCATATAAGACAGTTGAGATCACAACTGTAACACTGGAGGGAAAGTAGAGACTACACTCAGTGTACGGGCGGCCTATAAAATACCTTAGCTGTGCCAGGCTGGATTGGAATGTCCTCAATATATATACGCCCTTTGCTGTAATTAAATATTCGATGTGGTTTGATGGATTCGAACATGCTATCAGAAGGACAGGGGATCTTTGGCTCTGATTAAAACATCCTAACCGTATTTTTGTATGTTCCCATTGGTAGTAATCCTATTTCTTTCTCCAGATACCGAGAAGTAGAGACCCTATAAAGGCCTATATAGAGAGACTGGACGCCTAAATTTTTTGCTGCTCGCTGATTGGCTGATTAAATCGGCCGCCATGTTTGCTCTTTCTCGTATCTGCCTGCTAGCAGGTTCGGCATAATGTATATTTTGCCTTTACTATGTTGGGTGACTAATTACTTGTTAGAATGTTGTTATATTTATACAATATCTTCTTTAGATAAACCAGCTAAGATATTTTTTAGTCGATCTTCGACTTAACATAAATATTCCTTGAATACTTCCCTAAGCCTTACAGAATGTCGAACTGTATAGTGACGAATCAGTACTAAAATTCTGTATTTAACCATTTATTGTGACAATAAATTCCCTCATATTTATGTGAACAACATGTAAATAGTAGTGTGTAAACGTTGGTATTACACCTACGGAAACCATTTTCATACAAATATTAATTAAACTAACCGTAGTATTAAAGGTTTTACAGATATACTAAACACATTGACTACTACTGTTGTCTTCAGTGTTGCCAGGTCTGCTTGACGATATTCCCTATAACTTCAACATCAGAATTTCCATTTTTATCTCGGTTATTCCCTGTTTACTCTTGAACACTGACGGTCTTTTTGGTATTTCGTCTGATAGAAAATTCCCTGTTTACTCTTGAATAATCTTTAATAATAATCTCCGTGTGTGGACTTCAATATTCCCTAAAATAGAAATTTCCCTGCACCTGGCAACACTGGTTGTCTTTCAGTCAACCGCCTTGGTTTAGTAGCGTCGTCTGGCAACTCGTCACGTCTTATTATGTGCTTTAAATAACGCATACATGACGTATAATAGTATTTATAACTTCAGGGATCTTATAAAATTAAAAAATATATACCTGTATATGGAAAGAATACAACTTTCGTCAATATTTTGCCAGCGAATGTCAACAATAGATTACTAACTGGTAGTATCTGGCATCTTATACATTTTTACTAAAAAAGAGCAAAGATGGCGGTGTTCAGTTGTAGTGTACCCTAAAAATACTGTAGGCCCATTTTCTTTGTTAACCATTATCTGCCTGCCCTGTATTGTTATTCTTTTACCATTACATTCCTTCGTCTATGTAATTTCTTTCAGCATTTTTTCTTTACCATATTATGTCATTACATTGTTTGTATAATCTTACCAAATTTCATATGTACAAATTATCTATTATAGATTTACTAGCATAAGATACTTTTATCAATGTTAACTTCATGTCTGTCGCAACCTGTACATAAATATTAACATGTTTTGACATTAAACCAATTTGGAACTATTCACTGCATCTCTCTCTCTACCTTGAGCACATTATACAAAGAGAATTATAGACAACACTCCCCTGAGAGAGTAAATAGACACTAGCTCCTAAGGTTGAGCAGCTGTAGTGGAGAAAACCGGACAAAGGCCCCTGCACAGGAGTCATCTTTAGTAGCACAACATACTGTATAGTTGGTGACTACACGAACCCTCACCAACACAGTCTCTCTATATAGGGTCTCTACCGAGAAGCATGGATAAGGTTACCACGTCCCTCTCTATAGTAATCCACAAATCAAAAGGGTGTATGAACCCGACGCTCTTTTAGGACATGCTCTACAGAGTCATCAGAGATGTTGGGGCAGTAGTCATTGTCACTGTCAACTACATTTGTGGACCGCATCATCTGAACATTGTAGTGAGTATCCACCGAAATCAAAGAATCTTTTGACTCAAAAGCTACTTTGGCAGCAGCATTTGTATTGAAAGTACTGTAATATAGCACCGATTAAACCTACTGTCACTATCATTAGTAATTCGGATACGAAGAACCACTCAAAAACACTTAATAATAGAGTAGATAGCGCCATAGGAAAGGGATGCAAGTACATTTGTTAACATTAATGTGTCTAGAAAGCTAATAGGGTTCGTCGACACAGCACCCAACCTGCTGGGTCTTATCTTATTTGCAGCCTTCTGCATACTATCATGACCAGAGAGTGACGTCTCGAGGGCCTGGTCGACCACCGATCGAGTAAGAAATTGGGGATTTTCGTTATCCATGTATCATTGATTTTGTTATATTGGCCCCAGGAGCCAAGAACTACTACCTATCGGGCAGATGAGGGGACCAAGCTCTGGGCCACTCGTTTTAAAAAGCAGCGCCAATGGCTCGAAAGTTTGCCCACGATGGTACTAAGACCCCCTTCCCCAACATCTCCTGGCCCAGAAACCCAACCACCCAACACAGGACGGCCCCTAGAGGGTGGTCCGTCTGGAGGGCAGCACTGTTGGCTCGTACTGGCATCCTATTGTATGGGAACCATTTGGTCTGGACTTTCACTGGCGACTTACCTAGCATGGAAAGATATTTCTCCCCGAAATCGGGGCTCGCCAGGTCTCAGAGACATGCAAACCCCCCACAAAGTCAAGGCGGTTCCCGTTGGGCGGACGTCAATAAGATATAACATTTATTGAGAGAGAGATTTGATTGATGGATATTAGGCGCCGCAACATGGAGGTCTTATAGCGCCAGAAAAAGGTGATAGAGAGGTGTGACAGCAAGCAGTAATGAAATAAAAAGAAAAGAGGGACAGTTGAAGAACTGAAAGCTAATGGCTGGGGCCGAAGGGGCGCCAAAACCCTGTAAGTATTGCCCACATTAATTAATATAGGCAATACCCCCCTACGGGGTAACATTTATTGAGCCCTGTACTTCGTGGGCGGGGGTAACAACACGATTTAATTAAATCCCTCGAGAGACACCGCTAACGCTGGCTGCTAAGAGAAGACTGAGAAATTTTACCTTCTCTTTCAAAATATAATCCCTACAAACTAATTTATTTGATAGGACTCGTACATATCATGGAGGTATAAAGAGTTGGAGAGGCCTGAAGCCACGCGTTAGTACAGGCTCAGTGAAGCCTCTTCTACCTAACGTCTGCCACGTCGTTGTGGGCAGGATAGCACGCTGAGTCAATGGTTAACTCTTTTTTTTCATTTTTTCATTGTTTATACCCATAAATAGCTTTCAGATGTGTGAAATTAAACTATTTCTTACTCTTAACCACTTATTACATATCAACAAAATTTAATATTGAATTACATGCCACTGAATACTTCTAATTTATTCATCATAGTTCTGCTTTTTACCCGTTTGAGAGATGTGTGTTGTGCAGTGAACTGTGGCTGTGTATCTATATTTGACCTGCAGATAGGTCTCAGCTACAGCCTTTATTAGGATAACAAGATGATAATCTACAGGATCACCATCAGATATATGTTTTACAAAACCAGGTAAAATAGTCTTTCCCTGGAACTCTGACAGTACAAAAGTTACTATGTTGTGGCAAACATACCCTGACACCTTTGAATATGGTTGCTGATCTTTGCAGAGTAAGACTTTCTCTCTGATTTTTTTTTTTTTTTTTCACGTTTAAAACATATAGTAACAACATCTTTGGATGAAAAAGATAGATGGCTTTTGTTTTTTACAGTTATTAACTTTTGAGATTCATTTATATTTTGGTGAAACAGAACGATACAGTATATCTCACAACTTAAATTTGTCTAGTTTTGAAATAACAAAACCAGATATACAGTATATGCATTAATTTGTTCATAGTAAGGAGAGAACACACTGGCTGAACATAAACTTTTTTAACCAACTTTAGAGTGTATATTAATCTCCTCATTTTCATTAGTTGCATCATTCATTAGTATTCTGTTTTTGTAGAGAGAACAGTTGATGACACTACATGATGGAACGTTCATGTTAGATGCCTGTAGATAGTGACTGGAGGCAGTAAGGATTAGTGCACACTCCAAAGGTATACAATTCCCACCAGTTACTTTCTGAATTTCACAGTGTGATAATACTGATTCAGCAAAGCTTATCCCAAAGGAGAACCCTAACCTCACCCTGGGCACACCCTTTTCACGTTAGTTAAATACACACCTACAAAACTGAAAAACTTATATTTACAATAATAAGAAAGTCGTGATGCGAGACCAAATTATTTCCACTTAGGAAAATACTTAATAGAAAAAAATCGCCTTAGGAAAATATTTTGTAGGGAAAATAATCTGTTTGCACCTATCCTTACCACAGGAAATAACAAAATACTCATATAGGGTTATACCAGACTAATGCTCCCTCAGCTTACATCAATATGGCCGACTGACAGTTCTGTGGCTTCAAATTCGCGCGGCTGTGGGCCTCTCCACCCTTTATATCTCCATGGTACAGACCCTTAACTCACCCAATTTTGACGAGTTATATGATAAACTCTATTTATTTTAGAATTTGTAAAGGATTTTGATGCGATTCGCGTCAATCGTTTTGTGCCGGACGATTTTCTTATTATGCTAATTGCGTTACCGTACGTGAGAGGGTTAAACGCGAGTGGCCAATGCTGAGACGATCAAGAGCCATCTTCCACCCATCTGTCTTGCCAGCAAGAACGAATGGCAGAGTCAATGTAGGGTCTAAGGTCCACAGCAGGTACCAGATCATGCCAGGCAGGAGGCTGAGCACTGAAGGCCACAGCTTAGCTAGGGCATCAGCCCGCTCTTTCTCATTGACCCCCATATAGGCCGGGACCCAACAACGATGTCTCAGAAGGACATGTCACTCAACAATAGCCAACACCAGTTGATGAGAAGAGTTAAAATTTCCCAGCTGTACTGTCCTGGCCCATTGTAATGCCACAGACGGTTCACATATACCATCCTTGGGCGAGACTTCCTGCCTCCCCGAATCCGGTACATTACGTTTGACAGGCGGTCCAACACAGTATATGGCCCCTCCCAAGGGCTCTGCAGCTTCGGTGACTGACCCTTCCGCTGAGGATTGTAGAACTAAATATTGTCTCCAGCTTGGAAGTTTACATTATTTGCGTTGGCATCATACCTGGACTCCATCACTATTACTGAAAACCTTAGACTTTTTTGCACTTGATGATGTACTTCCGCTGGCTTTTCCTGGAGATGCTTTGCGTAACTGGAAGTGTCTGTGGGCAACTCTTCCCCAGGTGGTCTTCCCATCAGTATGTCAACAGGCAAACAGGATTCACAGGATTACACTTGCTAACTTCACAATATTACTCGATAATAACACTTTTCTTTCACTTGGCTTTCTGACTCTTCTTATCACTTGGCACTCTTAACTGACTCTTCTTCTTGACTGACTTTTCTCTTCTTGATTTTTCTCTAGACTGACTGACTTAACCTCTGCTCTACCCTATATATATCACTACCTACCTAATTCCAGCAACTTCCTGATGTTACTGGGATATCCTACTAAATCCTAGCAGGTACGAGATGTCATAAAGGTGCCACATTGACAACTGGCAACTCTGACACATCGCATACACTATTCTCGAAATGACTAGAACAAAATAAACAAATCTCGTCAAGGGACGGATCCTGTTCCATGACGTCAGTCCAGCTCTGCACTCTGATTGTATCTAATTTCCCCCTCTGTATATACTCTTCCAGACTTGGAAAATATGCTAACGGGAGTGCAATGGATTCCACAACTATTCTTTCTCCCTTACATTTTCTAACAAAGTAATTTTAGCTTCTTGTGACCAATGCCTAGCCATTTCTGTGAGTACTGTAAGGTATAGTAGGCCCCCAGGCGATGTGTTTGTTAATGTTTTGGTCTGTACTGCGGGAGTGTTGTCAAATGAGAGTTTCGACGATAAAATTATACGTTTAATGATAACATTTGTGTAAATTATTTAGGGCACCACGAATTTATAAAACAAGATTATATAACTATTTACGTATGATGTTAAAAATAAAATTTGTATATGTATTTGTAATATATAATAAAGTAAATTTCTGTGTTCCTTAATTTCAACCGTAGATGGCAAACGTTTAAGGTGCCTTCGAAATAGTTGAAAAAATCCAAGCAAAACGCTCCAAGGTTGGACGAAAATCCAATTCTAAAGTGGGATTCTAGCACTTTTTGACCAGTGTGACTGTGGCTTAATTAAGCCGGCAGGGCAACATCAATAACACGCCCTTGTTTTCTTGCAAACACTCTTTCACCTAAAGCTTTCACAGTAAAAGCTTCTTGTGGCCTCCAACAATTTCTCTTCTACCTCAATACTCTGTATGCTCTACTCTCAGTCCAATTGAGTTCATGACTCATTCTAAATTCGACTATATCTAGACAACAGTTTGCTATTTGGTCATGGACATCAACACAAACTAGCAACTACCTATTTTTCTACTTTGTGTTTATATGTGTGTATGAGTACGTGCGGACATATGACTGCTGTGCTTATGTGTCTGTGTGCACTTTAATTGCGATCATCTTACCCTGATGGTGAATCCTTGGATGGAAAAGACTTGAAGTTGCACCGACACACACACACGCCATAACCAGTACCTTCACACTTATCATAATGCTTGTTATGCCACAGAAACACTCTGTTGACACAAGCAGACAGGAAAATAACATTAACATTATGACCGGCAGTTCCAACATTTACATAAATATGACATGGCTGAGAGCTCGACAGTAAAAATTGACTTGACAGAAGGGAGCCTGCCGCCTGTACAAAGCTCAGGAAAGACAGCTCCAAAATCAACTCCAGCATCAGACTTTGACCCATCAGTGTACAAAGGGAGGGATCCCCTGTGAGTGGAAGCATGTTGTAAAAAGAGGTAGCGAGCCACTGGTTGTGGAAGAGATTCTTTCTTGTCTGAAAAGCAAGTGCAAGTGTGAATTTCTGGGAGAAGCCATGGAGCAACCCTGGGAACCCGCACAGGACATATTTAGATTTCTTCAATGAGCAACTCCTCTATAGCCAACCTGACGAGGAAGTCAAATGGCCAAGGCGTGCGAAGATGTGAGAGGTAGTACTGAGACATGATATCAAATGATGGTACCATCAAACAGGGAAGAGGCTCAGTAAGTCGATTTAAGCACTGCCAACAACGAACCATTAATAACTGGCGCAGATATGAAGAAGTGGCTCATCAGCGTCCACCAGGATACTGGGAATTAGGGACGACCTGAAGGCTCCGGTCGCCATACGTACCCCAGCATGATGAACAGGGTCAAAGACTCTGAGATGGACATCCGTGGTATAGGAGTACACTCTCCCAAGAAAGTGTCGACATTAAAACGAATGAACGAAAATGACAATAAACGTAGTATTATGGTACATTGCTTTGAAACCTTATAGATAGTGGTATTCCTGCCGATCAGTTGCCAGTTATGCATATTCGCACTGCTTCATGAGTCAGAGAAACTATAGTGGATGCAAATCGAAACATATTCGCATTTTTTCACCTATTAGAGAATTTTCAAATATTATCGTAAGATTTACCCATTTCTAATGCTGAAAACTCAGCAAATCCACACCGCAGTTGCCGAATGGTATATAGCGATATACCTTTTTTTTATTTATTGTAATTTATTTTTACTTATTTTTTTATATACCTTTACCTCGGGCTAGGAGGCCTTTAGTCGTAGCCTGAGACCGAGTCCCCGAGATTATCGAGTGAAGCTTTGAGGTGTTGGTGGCCTCACATGTTTTTTTTATACACGTCACTTTCTGGACAGGGCAATGTCTTTTTGGTTTTATTTTACAAAACCTTATTTAGAAGTTTGAACAGAAAAAGCATAAGTCTACTTTATCTTACCCTAAGCTATAACTGCATTTTAATTACGAAAAAATACTACATTTACACCGAATCTACTCAAAGATTCCTTTTTTATTAAAACCCTATTTGTTAACTTTATTCTCTGGGTTATCATTCTCATTATATTCAATAATTCAGTAAATTCTCACTCTCTCAAAATCATCAATAATCAAAATCACATAACTTATATCTGTAAAAATGAAATCACAACTCTTACTCCACGACTTGCCTCATGCATGAATTATGACATTGTATGCTAGAGCATTTCACGTTAGTACAGAAATGAGAGTCAACTAATTGCCAGCAGGAATAACAACCCTACAGTACAGTCATACATGAAGTTTGATCTTTTTTTCAGCAGGATCTAGCCAGCAATGCCGACACTTTTTTGGGAGAGTGTACACCTCAAATCCATAGTCGAATTTCGACCTATTAAGAGCATGATATAGTTTCAGGAGGGTGGCCTGATCAGCACCCCAAGACGTATGGCCCAGGACCCTTAATTAACAGGTTGAGAGCCTGGAGGCAAGAGACCTTAAGTGAACGTTGATGCGGCAAGCGTGCATAACAACTATCTAGGTAGGAGAGAAACGAAACCCAATACGAAACTCTGTCGAGGGCAAGCTGCATGCATCGGTACACCACTGACATACAGGAAGCAGCAAACCAGACCATCAGGTCATCAACGTATATTGCATTAGCTATACCGTCCGGTAGGGATGATGGAATGGCGTTTATTGCCATTGTAAATAATGTGACACAGAGGATGCTTCTCTGGGGAACACATCCTCCTGTACTATGGGTGCAGAGAGAGCTGTACCAACCCTCTCACAAAAACTGTGACCAATGAAAAACTCCTTAACCCTATTAACTACGGCCTGTACCGCTAACGTCCACGATCGTAACATTTCTTATTTCTTAACCATATTTTTTTATATGTAATGTAGAATGATCTTTTTCTTGCAAAACTATGTACAGTTCCGATCAAATGAAACGGAGACATGCCAGCCACCATCGTTGGTGGTGTATTGTTTTCCTCATCTGGTAACACTGATAGAGTCGAGGCTTCAACAGCAGTCAGGTAAAGGTTTATCGCACGATTCGAACATGGTGTTCCTTTCTACCTGTTGTTGATGTATAATATATGAGCACTATCCATTTAATACCGAAAACTATAATAGACAAACAGAAATTTGCTCAGTATACATATTCTGTTTAATACATCGTGTAGATAACTGTGTTTATTATAACGAATTGGAATGTATTCTTTATATAGGTGTAACAGGATACTAAAATTAGTAAATGTTATCATTATTATTACTGTAGTTGTAGTAATAGTAATAATAATAGTAGAAGTAACAGTAGTAGTATTTACAATTATTATTATCATATATAATTATTATTATTTTCATTATATATTATTATTATTATTATTATTATTATTATCATCATTATTATTCATTATTATAATATCATTATTATATTCATCCTTATTAAAATAATAATAGTTATTATTCATTATTAATTTTTGTTCATTATTTTTATTATTTTTGCTCATTACCATTATTTTTTTTCCATTATGATTATTATTATTTCTGTTATTGTCGTCGTCGTCACAATAATTATCTATTCAAAGGTTTATAAAAACATTGTTGATTAACTAGTATATTTATTTAAACACAAGGAAACATGAAGAGTAGGTTAATACCCTGTCCATCCTCCTTCCTTTTCAACGACTGCCTGAAGTCTATCTGGCATGTTGATAATGTGGCGTCTTACAAGGTCAGGGCGGTCTCTGAAAGTTTCTCACACTCGACGAGTGTCAGCAAAGAGTTCCTGTTATGTTCGTTCATTACAGGGTTCCCATTCATTCACCATCGTCCCCCAGATATTTTCAATGGGATTACAGTATGTTCCTTTACTAGGACACGGTAGTACAGTAATTGGAACTGAGGATGCTGAACAAATCATTCCGTGCACGATTCAAGCGGCCTTGGTTATTTGCAGTTTATATAGTACGCACTCTCTCTCTCTCTCTCTCTCTCTCTCTCTCTCTCTCTCTCTCTCTCTCTCTCTCTCTCTCTCTCTCTCATATATATATATATATATATATATATATATATATATATATAATTATGTCATATGACAGTATTTATACTTACCTTTCATACAATTTAATGAATGATATATAGTATACAGTATAATTAATTAATGCGTTAAAATATTGTTATAATGCTGATAGAGAGTATACACTAGCTCGTAATCCACAATCCTTAGTCCACTTGAGTCGAATCCCAAGATCTGAAGCAGCCTTAAAGCAGGTAGTTATTGGAAGACAGTCCACCCAAGCCATCATCAGGACACACACATTCCGAACCAATGGATGCTTTGGGTGGGCTGTCGTCTAAATCCCGCGTGTTTCAGATCTCGGGTTTCGACTCAGCTGGGCTAGGGATTGTAAACTGCGAATGGACTGTAAGTACAGTCGGCGGCAAAAGTCCTGTCGCCTCACTTGCTTCACCGAGGCAAGCAATGTTCATAGACTTGAGATTATTAGGTGTAGAAAGCATGTTTATTTCTCGAGTCCATGAATACTGTGAGTCTCGGTGAAGCAGGTGAGGCGACAGACTTTTGCCGCCGACTGTACAGTACATAATATACAGTATATAATTTCATGTTGCTGTGTTTTATATATTTCTATGGGGAAAAAATATACTATGGGTTATAATATTCGCTTGCTGCTCAAGCACACCTTCGATAAGACATACCAATAAGTAAAGCAGTGGGCAAGAGTATTATTAAATTGAATGAGGGATCTATTTTAATAATAGTATGAAATATTTTAGGCCAACGCAGAGAATCACAAATCATGTTTCTTACAGCCACAATATTGCCTTTGTCTTTGCCGTGGGATGGTCAACAAAAAACATGTTTAAGTTCCTCTGAGAGACGTATAAGGAAGTCTGGCTGTAAACAAAACTCACCCAAAGAGAGTTTCAAATTATGTTGTTTGTTTGACGAAGACGAGGGTCCAGGGAAAACGGCAGAGCACCAGCCACCTGTACACAACTGACCTACATTGGAGACAGAAAACCCGAGTGCAGGTGTGTCGGAGGCTGGTGAACTGTGTTTTCCTGTGCCCTTCTTGCAGTTTGATCTTGAGAGGAGGCGAGGCCGACCAGTCCTGGGCCTAGTGTCCACATTGCCCTCCCGCTGCCACCGTCTGATCCACCGATATACAGTGGTAGCGCTTGTGCCGTTGTTTATGGCAATGTCACGTACGGTGACGCCAGACACCCATAACCACACGAATCTGGCCCGGTCTTGATGCTCGGTAGGACGGAAAGCTCGTCGCTCCCGGCTGCCCATCCTGCTGCTGCTTCAATTGAGTGTCTAATCAGCTTACACCAGCAATATCATCATATCACTGCATAATAGAAGGAACTAATAACACCTTTAGTATGCACTAACATATAGGTTTTCATGTAACAAGAAAATTCATACGGAGGACGAAGTACACTCGGATACCATAGTGTTTAGTAAACCTTACCTCAGTGTAGCCGGATATCTAAAGCAGGCCGTTTTTGGACGATGATCTACTCATAGGCTCCATTGATTCGAAATATGTGTAGCCTCGTGAAGGTTTGGAATGTTTGTGGTCAGAAACCGCCTGCTGAACGTCTCGGGCTTCGACTAATGTGGGCTAGTGACTATGGTATCCGAGTGTACACCTTCCATTATAAAATAGCCCTTGTATAACTGACCTGTTGATTGGTTCAATTTCCATCTTTATTTTCATAAACTTAATTTTTACAGATTTTTACTTCTTAATTTACTTTTTTCTCTCTCTTCAATAATCATTTACGGTACTTACTTACTTACGGATATCTGGCATCATTATTCTCCAGCAATACATTTTTGTAGACGTTTTACATAATCTCAATAATATGAAACATACTGTAAGGGTCACAAAATATCCTTCTGCAGTTAAGTCATTTCGCTCTGATGTGCCTTGCAGGCCCTAATTGAAAATAGTATGAAATTATTTAATGTAAGATAAACTAATCACCTATAATATAATCCTTCGGTGTACAGTCATGACCAATAGCCCTGCAACTCATCCGAATGAAACTGACTCGAACATGGTGTAAAACTATAACTGTCTCTGAATGTTGGTTCATAAGATTCATTCCTATGGCTCAACTTAATTCACCCGGTGCAGGAATTCTGACTGTGACTGTACAGTACTAGGTTGGAACTACTACAGGATATAACAGAAAATCCCTACTACGTCCTCTTTTTTATTCATTCTGATGTATGACGCTGAAGCTCAAAGTTGATACCATTGAGCTATGACGGGTAGCTGAATTAATGACCCTGGTGTACTATGGTGCACACAAAATAAAGAAGATAAAAACAATCCATTCCTTAGCCAGCCTTGCCCAGCCACAATAGGACGGCATTCTCTGTGCTTTGAACAACAAAACAAAGTTCGCCATCAACTCCTGTTGTTTAGTTTTTCGAACCACAGAAGCTTCAGGTGAAAAATGTCCTCTGACTGAACGAACTTTGTACTCTGTGGTCCCTGACATGAAAATAATGATCGTTATCAACGAGATGAGGACCGAGTTTATTATTATTTTTTTTTAATGTGCCGTGGCGTCAGACAAAAGATATAAAACAACACATAAGAATAGGCTGGACTCATGAACATCCAATGACTACACATACACACACACACACACACACATCACGAAAACAAAACAGAATTAAAAACGAAAATTCAGACAAATATTTACATTATCACCTTCTTAATTTCACCAAAACGAGGGTGACGTACTAGAAGTTCCTCTAAGACCGGGTGGTTCAGTAGGTGTCGACAAACCACATCAAACGGCAGACCCTGGGAAGGTATAAGAGTAACTCATTGTAGAAAAGTTCGTACAGCTGGTAGCTATTCAAGAACCACAACTGTTTATCTGGCAATAGGGTTATATTTTCCTGTACACAATGTTGAGAGTTAAATTCATTTCAAAGACTAAGAAAGAAAGGACATCATGGTGGATAGAAGAACAAGAAAATGCAGTAAATATGAAAATGAAATAGAAATTGAAAATTAAAATGTATAATTCCTTACTTATGCAGTTATAATTATAAAACAAGCTCAACAGCCTGCCCATTTGCGACTAAAGAAGAACTACTGTATATAGGACAGCATGCTGAAATGGAAAGGGAAAGCTGATGAGAAGAGTGTGATTGACCTGGGACCGAAAATGTGTCAAATCCTCATGGATCTTCAGAATCTAGCAAAATATTATATAAATATGAAATGCTGGATTTGTTCGTAAGGCCTTTCCACACGAACGGACAGCCCCGACGGGCAAACAAGTGTTACTAAATTTCGGTTAGGACAATACAAGTGTGCTCATTATTACACGGCCATATAGGCAATGGTCGATGGAATCTGCCGATCTGGTAACGGTGATAAAAAGCGAGGAATATTTTCTCACAGAAAGTACAGTTGGACACAGGAATTCGAGGAATAGCCCAAGTGAAAGATGGTCAATTTCTCCCAATATCAAGTTCCTTAGTGCCAAATAGGAGACACCAGGGGCAGAAGTCAGTATTGAGGAGGGTAATAAAAAGCAACTACCTGATAATAGACACTAGTTACTCAAATGGGACAAGTATATTTCACCTGGGCTGTAGCACAATTCCTGTGTCCAACTGTACGTAATGCCAGTCGGGGCTGCCCGCTCGTGTGGATTGTATATGTGAATAAATCGCATACGTCCCTACTACGGTACCTACTGTATTTTTCCAGTCTACTCTGTTTAATATTTTTAAGCAGACGTGAAAACTGTTACTACTACCCCTGATATTATTTCTAATGGGTAAACACCTGGTACAGTGTCATTGGTAATGTGAATTGCTCTTTATATGATGTATGAAAGGTATTCACCAAGGGAAATAATCTTCCTAGTCTGATTTCCTGGCGTAATTCGGATTCGGGATGGAAACTTGAAATGAGAAACCAGTTCTGGTTGTGACGATTCGGAAATAGGTAAGACGCAGAATTTCAAGTCCTGAAAAATTATTTGATCGATCCTTGAAAGTCAAATAGCAATAATCTGTGTTAACAAGCCAGAGCATGACAATTTACGAGTTGCAGTATTTTTTTTATTTTTTTTTACTGATCACGCACACCTGCCTAATATTTATCCAATAAACATGAGAGACTACAAGTGTTGAAATACTTCAGTTTTGTTCTGTTACGCACCGAGATGAGCTCAGTTGCCAACAACCTTAGGCGACTGGTAGCCTAATTCCATTATCTTTACAAAACTGTCACAGAGAAGTAAAGGTGTTTTATTTATTCCTATTTCTACCTAGCCAGAGTGAATATTGATATTTTTTTCAGTTTGTGAAGTTATCTTGGCTAGACAGAATAAGTATGAGCACGCCATTCGAGATATTTGAGTTCTTGTTGCAAAAAAAAAGTCGAATGTGGGGTTTTTGTGTTACAGATGTCTTACATGCTTACTCAATACGATGTGCTGAATGGTACTGAAGACGGTGTGTCACACACTTCTCGTATCGAAACTCTAGTACTTGAGCATTCAATTCATTCTTTATATATTCTGTCCACCTGCATGCACTCTTTCTTAGACACTCACTATTGGACGGCTGATAATCAAGCCAGATCCTCATTGGCTGGTCAGGTGGCAGCATCTAGCACATGATTGGCTCCCCAGACTTCTGCGCAGAAAGGCCATCCTGACCAGACATAGCATGATTATGTTACATTTAGTATATGTTTCCAGAAAATTCTAATTATCATACCATTTGGGATACCAGTATATCTGGCAAAGCTTATAAACTAATAGACTTATACCATTCCAAAACAAGCAGTAACGTGGTTAATCATACCCTAATAACATTTTTCATAATTTTATATCTTATATTAACGTGTTAAAAAAATGAAAACCTATGGATGGTGTGAAGAACTGAAAACATTTGCAATGTAGACTATATTCCTCAAATGTTAAAGAGCATTAATTGACAAACACAATGAAACAAAATGAAGAAAATCGGATGAGAACTAATAATACAGTAACGATTTAAAGAAGAAAACCGTAAATTTGTAGAAAAAGTTTTTTATTGGGCTACGATACGTTGCGGGAGACAGAATGCACGAGTAGCGTATTCTAGGTCTCTGTGTATCTTCTTGTTTCAATGTGAACTTGATCCCAAAACGGTCAATGAAATTACTTCTAGTGTAGCCCACATTGTAGTTGCAGTGTCGAAGTCCACCATTCTCGTTAGGGCAGATCCTCCAGATTCTGGAGTGCAAGTGCTCATTTCTGTTCTGTGTAAGCCCATGAAGCCATCTGCTCATCATATCCGGCTGTCAGTCGCCCACTAACTCAGTCGGTCGTATTCCGCTTTCACTTGTTGCAGCTGTAGGAAGTATACGTTCATTTCTGTATGGGACTTGGTGTTTACTCTAGCTGCTAGTGCTTTATTATAAAAACATCATGATTCCGACTCTTCCGCAAGGAAATCATGCTGGGGTTTCTCGTCCGTTGATGTGCAGTTATAATAAGTGGATAAGATTTCGTCCCTCATTTCATGAGAACTAGTACCAACTTTTCTGTTCAGGTTAACTTGGAAATAAAACTGTAAATGATCGATAAATACAATTGCCGACGAATGGATCGAGGACAGGCCTCTCAGAAACAAGGTGGTAGGATACCTTCCGCATTTAGTAACACTGTTTCTCATCTATATCTTGGGGTTTACTCGTCTGGAAGATCGAAACAGGTCTGGGGATTTTGTTGGTAAAGTCATGGTCTAATGTACTGCAACCTGGTGAATAAAAGCGAGCTATTTGAGTTAATTTTATGAACCAAAATTGCACACACCAACAGCCATAGTTTCGGATCATTTTTCGTAGCCATCTCATTGGAAGGTGTTGCAGTACATTAGACCATGACTTTACAGTCGCGAGCTGATGGGATGGAGACACGAGCACACTCATCATGGGGTCGCTTCTACCTGATAAGTTATGGAGGAGTTTAAGAGGAAGATGGGAGGGTATGGAGGTACTGGTGGAGGGTGAAAGAACAAGACAGACGCCAATAACCGTGGCTGTAGGTCTTTCTTTATCTTAATGATTTATGGGGCTATTGGAGATGGAGTTCACAATAACAAACAGATGTATTGAATTTTAGCATGGTCAGCATACTTTTAAGAGTATTCTTATGTATAAGTATTGTTTGATATGAAAACTGTAATAGCATCAGATGGGATGAGTGTCTATAAAACTTGACATATTTAATGAAATTGCTATACTCAATCATAAATGTGTTTCAACAATAATGAATATTACACAAAATTATGAGAACCACAATTATCCATACATTTTATGTGAAAAGAATATTGTGTGGAACGGAATGAGACAATCGAATCTCTCCTGCAGAATATAAGTTATTTCTGGTGAAGTGAGGGTTCGAGTATCGAGTCATATTAACCCCAGTTCCCTTTACACACACACATCAAAGGCACTTTATCCCACACCTTGTAGCTTTTGCAGGTTTACCAACTTAATACACGGGAAAAAAAAAACTTGTTCTCCGTTACATATAGTGTGTTATTGGATTACAAGTAAATTTCTGCCATTAACAAGGAAATCATTAACACGTAGACATAGCAGAATAAAGCTAGTTACTATTTGCGAAGCATATGATAATCAGTGCCGATAACCTTGAGGTGTCAGCTTTCATGACAAAGTTAGTGAAACTCAAAAAGTTATTACATATCTAATAAATGTTCTAGATGCTATGTTTATTTATCCTTGAAAATAATGGCTACCGTCAAGTACCGGTAACAAATAACATTAAATTATTATATTGTTGTTGATTGCAGAGTGTTACTTACGCAATGCTCTGTTTTGTTTTATTTTATTCTTTTGAAGCAAACCCTACATGTTTATAATGACGAATATTTATGTGCATATAAAGAATTAATTCAATAGAAGACTACCATCAGCATCTTGCTATTACTTTTATGATGATTATTACTTCACCTCCTATGCCACAATATTTATATTATGCAACTCTTAATAGTGACAACATTAAAGTAAGAGACAATATACAGAAATACAAATTTCAGCTCCATTTCTATAAAACATTTCATATTTGTCTTCCGTTATTCTTAGTGTTTATAATTATGAATCAAGATGCGGCCTATATATACACATCTAGTTATCACCCACAAGACTTAATTATTAATGTTGGCAATCTAGCAAACCATTGCATGTTGAGGACCAGAACTTCTTCCTCCTCCGTCTCCATCTCCTGTGGTGGTGGCGCAGGCAGTAGTGATGGTGGTGGCAGTGACGGTGTTGGTGGTGGCAGTGACGGGGGTGGTGGTGGCAGTGACGGAGGTGGTGGTGGCGCCCTCCCACTGTTCGCCCGGTTGAGTGGTCGAGGCAGCATTAACCGGCGACGAGGGTGGGCCGGAGGCAGGGATGGTGGCGCGTCTGCTCTGCTCCTCCCTCGTGCCTTCCTGCTGCTTCGTTTCTTGGTGGTGGTAGTAGATGGTTGTAGATCGGGAGAAATGGCGATTGGTGGCAATCCATTTCTCACGAAAATGTCCTGGAGGAGGTCGGAAAGACGACCTAATCCTTCTGCAGCTAAGGCAACAGCAGTCTTGATGCAGACGGTGACGATGTCTACCTGCTGCTGCCGTTGCTGCTGTGGTTGGGCCTCAGCCGTTTTCCCCCCACGGGCATGGAGTGAGCCGAGGACTTTACCACCATCAAGCCCGGCCACGTTGGTAGCCTCCACGCCCTTCCTCCCTTCTTCCACAGTGGAGGACACCTCCTCCCCGTCCCTCAGTGATGGTGGTGAGGTGATGGCAGCAGAGAGAAGGATGCCCCTCCTGTGGACGAAATAGTCGATGTTGTCACTGGTGATAAAACCATAGCCCTTCAAAAAGTTGAACCATTTCACCCTATTCATATACTGTATATAAGCCAGTACACACACATAGCATAATATTTTTGGTGACAGAGGTTCTATTTGTTTTATCTTTCATGAGTTGTGAGAGAACTATATATATTCATAATTATTTAAACATTGTAATAGTTCCATCAAGTAATACATGGGATGCTCAGTTGAGGTTTCATCAAACATGTTAATAAAGAACCTGGCAACCATTTTCAACATTTCTTAAAATTAAACTTTATTGAAGGCGTGTTAAGGTCTGAAATCCTGTATTTTCCATCATACAACACCTTCCCAATACTCATACGGTTGTATTTATTGCCATATTGGTCTTTACTGTCTTCTGCTACAAGGTTGATATTAGTGTGACTTTCCATAATTATACACTCTACCATTACTCAAACCGTTGTATTTGATGCCGTGTTGGTCTTTATTGTCTACTGCAACAAGGTTGATATTAGTGTGAATCTCCATATACACGTTGCCTTGTGAACTGACTGACTGCACCACCTTACACATCGTCAGGTCATCAGGACTGCCAACATGTTGGAGAGGGAATATTTCCACACTCAGTCTTCAGTACCCTTACAAGTTTAGTGGTTTTCAACCAACTCATAATCCTCTTCGATTATCAAAACTAATGTGGGTTAATAAGACTAGAGTCAACGTCAGTCTCTAATTAATGAAAAAAAATACAGTTGACAAGCCTGTGGGTGTCAGACGCAATCTTCCTGCCAGGCCTCTGCTCACTAGTATTTTCTGCCAAAATAAAACTAATTGCTACCTAGAAATAGATGAAATACCGAGGGATTCATAGTAAATTACCAAACAGCACGTGTTCACCATATTCAATACAACAGACTATTCTTAAAAGTATTCAGAATTACAAGGTTACTTTCACGCGATGGATAATGAAAGCCTTGATATTTGACAAGAATATTATAAACTGTTAGGTAGATACAGGGGAAATGGAAGTGTGTTATTGGTATCAACACTTGACACAATGTCATGTAATATAAAGGTAATATAAACATTTACTTCATTCATCATGATTCTTATTCAGTTATTGTGTAAGACAGTTTTCAGCGTTTAGTGCTTGATGATAATCATTGAATATTATATAAAAACATAATACAATAATGTTACCTCAGTTGTTTTTGTGTATCATAATATGAAAAAGTTAATCTTATCTTTAATTATGATAATAATTGACACGAATATCGGTATATAAATAATTGATAACTGGGCATTCACAGATTTTTCACCTCCCAAAAATAATTTATCATCTCTTTTATAGGCACACACACACACACCCTCTTACCCTCCTCAAACCCCTCCTTACTTCTCCCTCCCACCAGTGAATGGTTCGAACGAGCAGAGCTCACAACTAGTGATTCGGGGTTATCTCGGCCAACGTTGACAACGCTGGGTGGGCCTCACGGGTATTTGACCAGCTGTACTAAGGAACTGGGTAGCTCAGCAGGTAATAGAGGAAGTGGAGAGAGGAAATTATCAGGTAGTAGGAGAGGCATTGAAGATTCTGCAACACCCATATAGGACCCACAGTGAGGCTGAAGACAAGGGGTGGGCTGGCAAAGCTCCATCATAGGCAAACAAACTAAGAGTCAGCTGCTCCAGTTAGCCCATGATTCAGTGGATCATATTATTAAACTGCTTCTTTGGGGAAAAGGCTTTTTGCTGTTCAATTTGTATTGCAAAATAATACCAATTGAGTGATGAATTTTTTTTTTCTTAATGTAGTAGTTTAATAGTACCACCCTATACCGGTACAGTTGGACACAGGAATTCGAGACTAGCCCAAGTGAAAGATGGTCAATTTCTCCCAATATCAAGTTCCTTAGTGACAAATAGGAGACATCAGGGGCAGAAGTCAGTATTGAGGATGGTAATAAAATGCAACTACCTGATAATAGACACTAGTTACTCAAATAGGACAAGTATATTTCACCTGGGCTGTAGTACAATTCCTGTGTCCAACTGTACCTCTTCACAGTGTAATTTAACTTGTGGTGAGTCCAGGTAATTATATAAATTGTCACTATGAGTGAATAGATTGTCTGCAGTATTTATTAATCTCTTGACACATGTTTAATTTAAAAGGATTTGGTTTGAACACACTCAGGTACAATACTGTACTGTATGTACTGCTATGACAATATACAGTGAAAGACAAGTTATGTTTTGGCTCAGACTGAATGTTATAGAACCTTACATTGCAGTATATTAATCCCTCATTTCCCACTATTATTTGGGAATGAATTATATAGTTTTCTAGGAATCTATGTACAGTAAATCCACATTATCCACTGTTAATGGGTTTACTGTACACAAATTCATTACTACACACCGATACCGACAATGGAAAACAAGGCTTTATTGTATTTTCACATGAGCTACAGTGAATCACAACACATAACAAAATAATACAAGGTCAGATGGTTAATTGTTCATCAGATGTTTTCACCAGTTTTCTTGACCATACACTACACAACAGTACTCTATTCTTTCATTATATCTCCGAACAATGTAATGGTTCCAAACTTTAGCGATAATCACAACATGATATTTGGGTGTATAGTATTGGACAATTATTTGAGAATTAAATAAAGAATTAATATTATAACTGCTCACATTTATTATTTCATGACATTACATTAAGTTTGGTTAGGTTTCTGCAAGTGTAATGTTTAGTAAATCATCACATTTCAGCTTAACTCACCCCTCCCCCCCCCTCCTCCCTTAATTAACCTAGTCACCAACAGCTCTTACTCCACGCTGTCCAGGCCACCTCTGCAACCAGCGAGATAACTGCTGTCAAGAACCCCAGCATCAGGACGAAAAATGCAGCCTGGAGGTGAAAAGAGAGGGTCTGTATACAGTACATGGTTAGTGTGAATGAAATTTGTGATGACAGTGCAGTCGGTGGATAAATTGTATAATTAATATGCATAATGTAGAACAATGTACAGTACAGTATTTTTATAGACTAATATATGAGTGGCTGTGGACAAACTCAGTACAAACCGCAGTGGATACAATACTGAAAAAACAACCGTCATCACTCTTAGGGTCATCGGCAAGAATTATTGTGGTGTTGATGATGGTACAGTACAATGGTTATGTTGTTTGTCTATAGAGTCACCTTAATGGGGTGCGGGAGTAGGGAACAGGCTTGGGGGGGTGCAGAAATAGGGGGACAGGCTTGGGTGGGTAGAAAGCCTGTCCCCTATTCCAGCACCCCCCCCCCTCCCCAAGACTGTCCCTCTACTCCCGCCCCCCCCCCAAGCCTGTCTCCTACTCCAGCACCCTCCAAAGCCCTCCCCCCCCAAGCCTGTCCCCCTATTCCCACATCCCCCAAGACTGTCCCCTATTCCAGCACCCCCCAAGCCTATCCCCTACTCCCATGCTCCCTTAACGGTATCACACCATCGCCAACACCATTATAATTCTTGCATACAACATTTACTTTCTCACCTGTAAGTGTTCCAGGGTGATGGCTTCTAGTTTCCTGTTGCCTGTGAGTGTCGGTGTGGAAGCGGAAGACGAAGAATACGCTCGACCCATCTCAATGTCTTTCCAGTGTGAGATGAGACCAGATGAAAACATGCGCATCAGCCTGATTAGAGGTAGAGGAGTTATTGATGACTTTGTTGTGTTGAAAAAGAGAAGGTGGTTACCTGAAGATGAACCAACAAATGCAATGGTATATCCTACTCTGTTTATTTAACTGATTATTTTGCATTACCTGCAAAATCATTCTTAAATACACACCATTCACATTTGGTTAAGAGAAAACACAGAGTCCTTACATCTGGTTAAACTTAGGGAGGAAGGGTGCCCCAGAGAAACAGGCAATACCATAGCCTTGTGGGTAGAAGGTCTGTTGGGCAATGTAGAAGCGTTGTCTGCCTCTCTGTACGGCACGTAACTCAGAGTCCACCTGGGAAGTGATGAACAGGTACTTCTCTTGTGTTATCTAAAAGGTGGGAAGTAAAGCAGTAATCAATAGTTAGAAAGTGTTATCTTAAAGGTGGGAAGTAAAGCAATGATCAAGTTAGAAAGTGGTTTTGATTTGTTTGCCTTTTGTTCTCAGTTGATGTAGGATAAATTGGTCAAGTATAATTAGGTAAGAAATGCTGAAATTATATATTTTATTCATAAATTAGTCATTATGAGTACCATATTTTTTCTCTCACCTTGTCAAAGGCGTGATCTGGAATCCTGACAAAGTTAGTGTAGTCAAGGACTTTCCACACCTCTTGATACACTCCGCCTTTCGCCTCCTGCCATGGGTTCTCAAATAGGCTTGTTAATATACTGTAAAACCTGAGAGATTTTCAATATCTCCTTTCCTTATAGTTTATCACCTTCATGCTTGCTGCTCCACCTCTCTATCACCTTATCCCTTGTCCTACCTCACCTACATGGTCCTCCAGGCCTAGGGTGGTGTTCCTTCATCTTCAATATCTCTATATGAGGCTCCCGCCGCGAGAGGGCTGTAAGCGCCACCCGACTAGTTTTGAGAAAAACGCGCTCAAAGTTTCCTTATGATTACACCATTGAAAACGGTCAGAAGGGGGATCTATTATATACCATTGGAATCGCCTATCCTTCTTCTTTTTGGCCATGTAATTTATATTCCTTAATATCAAGTTTTGTGCGTGTGGCGGCGTGTGGAAGACATGGTGGCAGAATTGGATGGGCGTGAAAGGCGTGAATGGGAGAAAAAGTGACGCTAGTCTGAAGCGGTGTATGTGTGCAGCTGCTTTCCCGCCAGCATTGTTCAACCAGTTCCTCAGAATTCCTCAGAATTCATAGTCAATGTTTCTTAAAGATTCGATCACTATAGGAAAATCTGACTTTTAGTCTCTTTTTATAACTAATATGCATTGACATTGATGTATTTATCTCTTACAAGTGTATTAGTGTCTATTCCTTATTGTTTTCAATATTGGTTTGCAATAATTAATCCATTAATATAGGGAAATTGATGGAATCACGAACGAAAACATTGGACTTTAACTCGCACGTGTGGATCATCAGCTGGCGGGAGGACGCGCGCTCATTGGCTAGAGCTATGGCCGCTCCCTATACTCCGCGCTGATTGGTGCCCGCGCTGCCTCGTCGCCTCTGGAGATAGCTCTGTCTGGCGGCGGAGCGAGAACTTAACAATGAGTGAACTTTAGGCCTTGTTGTACCCATCCAGATGGTCGATTTTGCCTATGACACCACTTCCACATGAATTCTATGCCCTTTTAGCAACCGGATCCGTGCCTAACTCAATTTTTTCAAATTTGTCGCTTACATCCCTCTCGCGGCGGGAGCCTCATATATAAAACAGTCTGTCTGTCTGTCCGTCTGTCTGTATGACAGCTATTTCACCGAGAGTAATAATTTTTACATACATTTTTTCGCTGAGACCTGAGGAGTGTCTTGGCCCTATAATTTTTTTTTCTTCAATGATTAACCCCTTAAAAACTACTTCTTTCCTTCCCCCCCCCCCAGCTGACAAATGGGGGTCAAAATTTTCAAATTTCAACTTTCATTTAGGCAAAAAAAAAATTTGCAGAAAGTAAGAGATTGAATTTACACACCAGGAACTGAAAACGGGAGCGTTCTAGGTGTACGCAAAAGCTTATAACAATAGCATCAAAGTCTTAATTTTTTTTTAAATAAAATAGTAGTTCCTGAAACAATCAAAGAAAACCACATGCTCTCTCTCTCTCTCTCTCTCTCTCTCTCTCTCTCAAAGAAAACCATATGCTCTCTCTCTCTCTCTCTCTCTCTCTCTCTATGTACAGCTCCGGACTGATCAATGGTCCACACTTCTTCCACCCTTGCCTTGGTGTGGGCCTCAACGGATATGGTATCACTGACAGGTGGAGGGGGGAGGGGAGAAATGTGGGCGGAGTTATATAGGGGGGGTAGCGTTACCAATGTTGAGCCATCCAGAAATTTGAATCCCGAACCACTTGTGATCATGGATGTGAACCACTCACTTGAAGGTGGTAGGAGAGGAGGGGTTGGGTTGGGGAGAGGGGGTTAAAGCTTCACCAGTGATCGAGATGGAGAGAATTATTGGATCAAGTAGCTAACTGTTTTCTTCTGTAATCTAAATCCAACTCTGATGCTGCATTCCATGGGATATTCTTTATTATTTGAAATGAATCCAGATTTTACCTAATATAATTAACACGACACCAGTTTTTGATGACTAATGTATCAAGCGATGCACCACCTACCCAGTGTTAAGTTACATTTCAAGTAAATCCTTTATTTTTATCCTGTATCATTCATGACATTTTCTAAGAAACGTTTATTGTGTAACTGGTTACCAAAGGATAATAGTTATAGTGTAAAATGTTAATTACCCAATTACTACTCCATCTGTTCTTCCTCACCCCGTCCTCCCTTATTCAATTCACTGTTTCCTCTCCCTCCATCCCACCATTCCTTTACTCTCCATCTTACCACCACCACCACCATCATTCTGTGTGTTGCTACATAATCTGTTAATGCGCAAACACGACCAGAATAGAAATAATAGTGATATCTGGTATGCAAATACAATCCGTTATATATGACGAATATATTTATTACGTTTATTTATTTATCTGAGGTCAACATCTAGGCCAGCCATTCAGATGCCCAGTGTTAGTGAACCAATCACAACATTTAGAAGATATTGTGTCACAACTATTGTTATTACTAATTAAAATAGGGAAACATTGAAATCAGACATTTATTGGTTATTGTTTACATGACTTTGTCAGTTTAGGTGAAAGCTCCACAGGTCCTCGTCACGAAGCATTCAAACCCATAATCCAATTGGGTCTGTAGGCACCACACTGTAATTATAATAACCACAATTATAATAACTGTTAACTTATTATAACCTGAAGTTTATATTTCAACCTCACGTTTGCATTAAGCATGTGTAATGTTTGTTTTGTTGTCTTATTATTATTATAAGCACCTATATATTATGTATTGCTTTAGACCCTTAGCCACGATGATATACAGTGTATACACTATTATACACTTCTATGAAGATATTAAGGCTTGAAATACTGTAGATTACATATTTCATTTCATTACTCATCAATTTGTTGCTAGTATCGTGTTCAACCACCCTCCTTCTCAATGACAGCCTGCAGTTGCTCGGGCATTGAGGCACCATGCCTCCTCACTGTATAATATATATGGTTTTCCCCGAAAAATCTCCCACTGTGTTCTGGTGTGACGTAGCAAATCTGTTGTGGTTCTCTGTCGTTCTGGCTCCCACGTGTTAACGATAGAACCTCATACATTTTCTATAGGGTTCATATCGCAGTCTTAAATAGACAAATCTATCACCTGCAAATAATCATATGCAGTAAACCATTTTTGAACTTTCCTCGCCATATGGATAGGGCATCGGTCGTGTATAGGACAGATAAGGGTGAGTAGTTGAAAAGAAATGAAAAACATTTAGAATATGTGCTTCATTATATTGCATTTGATCGATCTATTAAACAAAGACACTGTCTGTTGTTCACCCCCGTAGAGAGATACTGATTATAATTATTATCCTTTGGATATTAAGCAACAAATAACGGAGCCGAGACAATTAATTTTCTGTCTTCAGCTTTAACTGTATTCTTTTCACCCCTCATGCTGGTAGTCCCCCTCTTTATCACCTTTTCTCGCCGTAAAATAAACTTAATACCTATATCATTCAAGTAACTGGCAACCTCACACAACCTCCTCTCCCCTGTATTTTCTCTCTCTCTCTCTCTCTCTCTCATCCTTCCTTGCCTTCTGTAGTATTCTTTATCTTTTCTTTCTCATAATTTTAACCCTCTCATACGTTCTTTCAAAGTTTAATGACATAGGCTTTTTTCCCTTAACACCCATAGTCCTTCAAATTTATGTAAGCGAAATGATATATATATATATATATATATATATATATATATATATATATATATATATATATATATATATATATATATATATATGACGATGTGCAATCTTCTAACATGTTTACCATTGTGACCTGGTGTGACTGATGCCCCGAGGTGGCTGATGCCTCTGTGTTCATGGCAGGAACCCTAACCGCTGCGTATAGTGTCACGTGACACAAGTTTATCTTCTAACTAATTTATTTTGTGTTTTCTTCGCTACAGTTAAAACTATATAGTTCACAGATTTGACAAATAATACTCATATCAGTACGCCACCGTCTCAGTTGACGGAGAGGAACTATGTGATTCGGTACTTTCAGATTCATTCATTTCAACAGTTGACACAATATGGAACTGTTGGTCTGTCCTGAGTAACAATGTTTACTGTCATCCATATAAAAGACAACTGAACCACTGTCGTTTCTCGTTGATGTATAAATATCTTATGTATTTATGGTGTAGTAGTCATTATGGTTTTATTCTTACCTCATCAATCCATGTCTGAGTTTCGGGAAGTGGGGGCAAGAGGTGGGAAGTTAAGAGGATGCTGTCTGCTAAATTGGAGCTCTATGCATCCTCCAAACATTGCCACGAAACTGATCCCTCATAAGAAACACCAAGGTCGTCTGCTTTCTGGCATAGTCTGGAGTATTCATGGAACTTCAATTTTACAAGAAGATATAGTGTTCCCTTAAATGTATAGCCTACTGTGGTTAGAAATTAGTTCCCTTAACAAAATTACCTTTCGTCACACCAAGATTTACTCTATGTGGATAGATTATCTTTACGAAATCATATTTATCTTGTAATATAGACGATAAGGATATCTCTACCCAGGATCAAGAGAATACCCATTTATCAATTCAACTCATAACCTACCGAAATGTTCTGGAACGCAATAACGCTGACGTGCATATGTATAAAAGTATTGTCAATAAGCTGGATCTAGAATTATTACTATTCATTAGTACTATCTTCAAGTAGAGAAAATTCATCTTTTCATTTCACTGGCTTGCGATAATTATCACCGTCGTCACCCCGTAGGGGGGTATTGCCTATATTAATTAATGTGGGCAATACTTACAGGGTTTTGGCGCCCCTTCGGCCCCAGCCATTAGCTTTCAGTTCTTCAACTGTCCCTCTTTTCTTTTCATTTCCTTACTGCTTGCTGTCACACCTCTCTATCACCTTTTTCTGACGCTATAGGACCTCGATGTTGCGGCGCCTAATATCCATCAATCAATCAATCACCGTCGTCATCCCTGATATTTCCTTAAACTCTACGATATGACATCCAAGTCGACCGTGTTAAGACATAGCTGGTATTGTAATATGCATCAATATTGTAAGCTTATGTAATTTGAAACCCTGTGGGAGTAGCTTGTCCTATGTAGCCAACACCGTATGGAAAACATGTTGAAAGATTGCACACCGTCATATATAGTGTGGGCTGGTTACTCCATTGAAACAGTAGCATCCTTTGTTGCGCAATAAATGTTAATTTGTTTATATTGTTTTAATTATATTTGGTTATCAATATCATTCTGAGAACATAATTTTGTAGTTGAGCATAAAACATTGTTTTCAGTAGCATATAGAGAGATACATGAGAATTACGTTGACTACCATTACTGTCCTTGTGGTCCATATTGTGTCACATGTTCTGCACAGTAATGCTGGATGTAAGTAAAAGTAAGTTTATATATCTACATATATATTTTGATAACAAATGGCCATAATACAGACTAGCAACATACTGGCAAATGGCAATACATGAAACCAATATTCCTTCTGATTTAAGAAGGCGAAATGCTGTGGGTGGGATTATGCAGGCAACAATGCGTATCTACCAACACCTTTGTTCTACATAACTATTATCATATCATTTCGCTTACATAAATTTGAAGGGTGATAAGGGAAAAAGGCCTATGTCATTAAACTTTGAAAGAACGAATGAGAGGGTTAAAATTATGAGAAAGAAACGATAAAGAATACTACAGAAGGTAAGGAAGGATGAGAGAGAGAGAGAGAGAGAGAGAGAGAGAGAGAGAGAGAGAGAGAGAGAGAAAATACAGGGGAGAGGAGGTTGTGTGAGTTGCCAGTTACTTGAATGATATAGGTATTAAGTTTATTTTACGGCGAGAAAAGGTGATAAAGAGGGGGACTACCAGCATGAGGGGTGAAAAGAATACAGTTAAAGCTGAAGACAGAAAATTAATTGTCTCGGCTCCGTTATTTGTTGCTTAATATCCAAAGGATAATAATTATAATCAGTATCTCTCTACGGGGGTGAACAACAGACAGTGTCTTTGTTTAATAGATCGATCAAATGCAATATAATGAAGCACATATTCTAAATATTTTTCATTTCTTTTCAACTACTCACCCTTATCTGTCCTATACACGACCGATGCCCTATCCATATGGCGAGGAAAGTTCAAAAATGGTTTACTGCATATGATTATTTGCAGGTGATAGATTTGTCTATTTAAGACTGCGATATGAACCCTATAGAAAATGTATGAGGTTCTATCGTTAACACGTGGGAGCCAGAACGACAGAGAACCACAACAGATTTGCTACGTCACACCAGAACACAGTGGGAGATTTTTCGGGGAAAACCATATATATTATATACAGTGAGGAGGCATGGTGCCTCAATGCCCGAGCAACTGCAGGCTGTCATTGAGAAGGAGGGTGGTTGAACACGATACTAGCAACAAATTGATGAGTAATGAAATGAAATATGTAATCTACAGTATTTCAAGCCTTAATATCTTCATAGAAGTGTATAATAGTGTATACACTGTATATCATCGTGGCTAAGGGTCTAAAGCAATACATAATATATAGGTGCTTATAATAATAATAAGACAACAAAACAAACATTACACATGCTTAATGCAAACGTGAGGTTGAAATATAAACTTCAGGTTATAATAAGTTAACAGTTATTATAATTGTGGTTATTATAATTACAGTGTGGTGCCTACAGACCCAATTGGATTATGGGTTTGAATGCTTCGTGACGAGGACTTGTGGAGCTTTCACCTAAACTGACAAAGTCATGTAAACAATAACCAATAAATGTCTGATTTCAATGTTTCCCTATTTTAATTAGTAATAACAATAGTTGTGACACAATATCTTCTAAATGTTGTGATTGGTTCACTAACACTGGGCATCTGAATGGCTGGCCTAGATGTTGACCTCAGATAAATAAATAAACGTAATAAATATATTCGTCATATATAACGGATTGTATTTGCATACCAGATATCACTATTATTTCTATTCTGGTCGTGTTTGCGCATTAACAGATTATGTAGCAACACACAGACTGATGGTGGTGGTGGTGGTAAGATGGAGAGTAAAGGAATGGTGGGATGGAGGGAGAGGAAACAGTGAATTGAATAAGGGAGGACGGGGTGAGGAAGAACAGATGGAGTAGTAATTGGGTAATTAACATTTTACACTATAACTATTATCCTTTGGTAACCAGTTACACAATAAACGTTTCTTAGAAAATGTCATGAATGATACAGGATAAAAATAAAGGATTTACTTGAAATGTAACTTAACACTGGGTAGGTGGTGCATCGCTTGATACATTAGTCATCAAAAACTGGTGTCGTGTTAATTATATTAGATAAAATCTGGATTCATTTCAAATAATAAAGAATATCCCATGGAATGCAGCATCAGAGTTGGATATAGATTACAGAAGAAAACATTTAGCTACTTGATCCAATAATTCTCTCCATCTCGATCACTGGTGAAGCTTTACCCCTCTCTCCCCAACCCAACCCCTCCTCTCCTACCACCTTCAAGTGAGTGGTTCACATCCATGATCACAAGTGGTTCGGGATTCAAATTTCTGGATGGCTCAACATTGGTAACGCTACCCCCCCTATATAACTCCGCCCACATTTCTCCCCTCCCCCCTCCACCTGTCAGTGATACCATATCCGTTGAGGCCCACACCAAGGCAAGGGTGGAAGAAGTGTGGACCATTGATCAGTCCGGAGCTGTACATGTAATCATGTTCTTAGACAGACAGACAGACAGACAGAGACACATACAGACAGAGACACAGACAGACAGAGACACAGATAGATAGATAGATAGATATAGATAGATAGATAGATAGATAGATAGATAGATAGATAGATAGATAGATAGAGATAGATAGATAGATAGATAGATAGATAGATAGATAGATAGATAGATAGATAGATAGATAGATAGATAGATAGATAGATAGATAGATAGATAGATAGATAGATAGATAGATAGATAGATAGATAGATAGATAGATAGAGATAGATAGATAGATAGATAGATATAAATAAATAAATATACATATAGATATACATATAGATATAAATAGATATAGAATGATAGATATAGATAGATTGATAGATAGATCCCCGGACAACGTCGGGTATCCCTGCTAGTCATCTATAATCATCTGGTATTAGGGAGAATATAATAACTAAAGGCTACACTGGCATTACGACGAGGTGTAAATTTTCCCACCTGGAAGATGTACTGGATATTGGTGCCTTTAACCAAACCCACACTGAAGCCCTGGGCAGCTGCAGCGGGTAGGTCCCACAGGCTGTCCACAGGTGTCTCATATGAAGGGACAGCCAACACAGCAATCAGTGTGCCAGAGTACAGGGCTGGCCAAGAAAGGGTAAAGGCTGATTTGTAGAGAGGCAGGGTAGGTCAAGGGATGGTGGATTAGAAAGGGGCAGGGTAGAATAGAGAGAAGCAGGATAAGTTAAGGGATGGTGGATTAGATAGAGGCAAGGTAGATTAGAGAGGGGCAGGGTAGGGTAAAGCAAAGAAAGCTTGGATATGGCAGGGAAAGGAAAGGCGAGGGAATGTAGGATAAAGTTAAGCATAGTGGAGCAGGACAGGGAAAAGAAGGATATGACAGAGTGGAACAAGGTAGGGTCGTTCAGGACAAAAGAAAATAAGGCAGAACAGATCATGTAAGAATATATAGGCCTAACACCCGTAGTTTTAAAACATTTGAGGGCCCTTACTGGAGTTCTATGAACCCTCCAAATAATCCAGGCCACAAAACGCTTCAGTGTTTCGAATAGGAAATCTGTTGCCTGGAGTAGTTTGGAGGGTTCATAGAACTCCAGTAAGGGCCCTCAAATGTTTTAAAACTACGGGTGTAAGAGTCACACCACGTTAGGGAACGACCCATCAGTACAATACAATATAAAAGAAAATTCATATATCAAAACCAATGGGAACTATAATGGATCCACACCTTGAACCCACTCACCATAGACATAAAAACAGAAGAGGTACCATGAGACGAACAAGAAACGCAGGTACCAAGGCCGAGGGTACAACAAGTTACTCTGAACCACCAGACTACGAAAGAAATGGAAGGAGAACTCGGAGACCCCCCTTGTAGTTGACCCCTTGATATATGTGTTGAAGACGACCTCTCTCTGATGTGACATGACCCTTCCCTCTTGGCTGGATACAGGTCGGTGGGAGTCAGGTGGTGGAGCGAGCCATGTGAAGAGTCTAGTGAAGGGTCCCAGTCCTAGAGTAAACAGGCCGATACACAGCCACACCTGGTATGGAGGAATTATTTTTGTGTTGGTATATCTGGAGCAACTGCTAAATCCTACAAACTATTCCTAGCAACAGAACACCCTTATTTTTGTTCATCTGGTCCTGTTTCCTGGCATACTTTGGAGGAATTAAGGCACTCCAATATACCAACAGTGAATTACCCCCTTAAGGGACCCTGTGTGTGATGTAGTCAGAAAATTGGTGGTTAGAGAGTCCTTCAAATATTGTCACGAAACACCACCTATATTGAAGGAGCTTGTTTCGTGGCATAGTTAGGAGTAATCAGAAGTCACCAGTCTCATAAACGATCACAGGGTACTTAATTAAGAGTAGATATTATTTTGCATTGGCTTAATTAAGGTTGAGTGACGGGTTTGTTTGTACCTAAGAAGAAGAAGAAGAGATACATGTTTGGCGTTTGTTTGTGCATGGTTTGGTTTGTGTGAGAATTGGTTCGTTGGTTGAGGAAATAGGCATGCACCCATACATACAAGTAGGCAGAACCCATGAGAATCAAGTTACCACACATACACACACACACATCATGAACACATAACAGCATGAAGCACAAGTATTCAGACAAATAATCACATTATGATCTACTTAAATCCACCAATACGAGGATGGCGTACCAGAAGCTCCTCCAAAACCTGATGGTTCAGCAGGTACGGTATCGACAAACCACATCAAGTGACAGACCACGGGGCAGCAAGTGTCGGACAGTGGGGCTGGCCAGGCAATAGTGCTCTATGGTGTTAGCACGAGGCGCTTGACACAAGCGACACTCAGTGAAAGTAGGCTCACCCTGCATCCTAGCAACCAGCCATGGTGGCCGATAGCCAAGCCTCAAACAAGCAGATACTACTTTGTGCCTTCGAACCATGAGGCCTCGACGACGGTAGGAATACTTTTGACCCCAGACAGACTCGTAATGGGTAATGTAGATGTTGTGGGGCCTCTCTGCATCCCTGCGTCGCCGTACAGGAAGGAGAGCTGCGGAGCGGACTCTCGAGAGGTAACGTGTCTGGGAGAGAGGACGTCCAACACCACGAGGAGGCAGATGGCAGGCTTCCTTTGCGAGTCTGTCAACTGTAACATTGTGACATAAACCTACATGGGATGGTACACATAAGAATTTGATAGTCAAGTTACGATGACATAATAAGGCCAAAAACGATAAAATCTGCTGAATAACAGAAGAGTGTGTGGGCTGAACACTAGAGAGGGAATGAAGGGTAGGTTTAGAGTTACAAGAAATGGCAACATTCACTCCACGTTGACAAACGAGACTAACAGCATCCAGAATAGCATACAGTTCGCACAATGTTGAGCTGGAGTGCTTTACAGAGAAGACGGCCAACCCAGCCCCCTGGAGGTGACTCCATATCAGGTGAGAAAACGGCACAACCTGCTGTACTATCCATTTGCAATGAACCATCAGTGTAGAGGCAGTATGGATCTGTGATGGAGGACGTCACTGTTTCTGTGTTCCAGAGCCAACTGCCGCTGTAGAGAAGGCAGTTCTGACTTGGAAGTAGGTGTAAAGCTCACATCAGGTGTTGGTAGCATCCACGGAGGGGGCCCTATATAGGGATGTCTGCAACCATTATATCTATATTAAGACTACGGAGCATAGAGGAAACAGACCTTAAAAGAGTACGTCCAGCAGGCAGTATGGGAGGGACCGGGTAGTTGGTCGAAGAGAAGTTCTGACTAACTGAGAGTAATGGGGTGAAAGGTGTGGGAAATGGAGGCACTTGACAGTAAAGCAAGTAACAATAGAATAAATTCTCTCCACTAATGGGGGAAGACGCAACTCACGCTGCATGTTCACTATCCTGGTCGACATTGGACAGCCGAGAATTATTCTCATTGCTCTATTCTGAAATGTTTCTAAAGTTTTAAGAGTAGCCCTGTGGTGAATGAGTGAGTGAGTGAGTAATGTGTTTAGTGTATGAGTGGGTAAAAAAAATACTTATTGAGTATATTTAATGTCCTGACCAACACAATCTTCATCTTCCAATCAAATAACTCTCCCTGTCCTGTTCTCCCCCTACCCTGACCTGAGCTGTGAAGGGTGAGAAGGCAGCCAGGGCACGACTTCTGAGTTGGGGTGTCCTTGAGACCACGGTGAGGGAGTCGAGGTAATAGGGAGCTGAAAAGTCAATCACTCTCTCTCTCTTTCCTGTATAGTGTGAAGACGAGAAATGTGCCAATAGTTATTTATTTATTTATATGTCTATTCATTTATTATTATTATAATAATTATTATTATTATTATTATTTTTATATGTAGTAGTAGTAGTAGTATTACACGTAGTAGTAGTAGTAATAGTGATGTTATTATTATTATTATTATTATTATTATTATTATTATTATTATTGTTATTATTATTATTATTATTATTATTATTATTATTATTATTATTATTATTATTATTATTATTATTTTTATATGTAGTAGTAGTAGTAGTATTACACGTAGTAGTAGTAGTAATAGTGATGTTATTATTATTATTTTTATTATTATTATTATTATCATTATTATTATTATTATTATTATTATTATTATTATTATTATTATTATTATTATTATTATTATAAGACCCTTACTTGTAATGGAAATCTGACATATGGCCAGATGAGCTACACGGTTTGCCACCTCACCAATCATACCGGTAATGGTGCCGTTGTCAAGAAGGTTACCCCACTGACCGTCACTGGGCCTCCTTACCTCGTACCTAAAGAAAGAAAAACCACAGTAAGTGAAAATGTTAACTTTTGGCACTTCTATCCATGGGGCTGACTTTATTCTCTGTGAACATTAGCCATTCCCCACAGGGCTAGAATATAGATTGTTGTAGGATCTGGTCCCTTTCTAGTGGATTTGTCGAGATCTGCCCACATGGATTAAAATTCCACGTAAGGTGTACTGCAACCGGAGCTCCTTTTTTTTCACTGCTGTGTGAACCGCCAGCACACAGGGTGCATTATCCCTTTGTATGCAGTAGTGTAAATTCCCTCCCCATTATGGTGCCTTCAGGGCTGGTCTTATGGATGGTTCAGCCCCACTTGCATATATATATGTGTGTGTGTGTGTATGTGTGTGTGTGTGTGTGTGTGTGTGTGTGTGTGTGTGTGTGTGTGTGTGTGTGTGTGTGTGTGTGTGTGTGTGTGTTGTTTCTTTCTTTCTTTCTTTATTTATTTAGGGAACCATGTAATATGTTTTTATTATAATCCCCGCACGTAATATTTAAATGCATAGAATAATTAGAGAAATGAATAATATCATAGCCCACTAACATAAAGTTTAGATAACGACCTAGAATGAACAGAATAGTTCGAAATATATGCATAGAATAGTTAGAAAAAATGCATTAACCCACTCACGTAAAGTTTAAATAAAGAGCGAGTGTGTTTATAATCTGTACATCTATGCCGGTGTCAGGTACATCTCCAGCAGCTCCACCAGGCAGTGACTTGAGACCGAAGAAGGGCCAGTTGTCATTAGCTGAGACCTTGAGTGTTCTCCCGTCAAAACTACGGTATTGGTTGATGAGGTTTGGTACCCAGCTGGTGGTGAAGGTATATTGGTGTTGGTCCCCACCTCGCCACCCCTGGCCCCTCATGTGTCTCACCCCGGGGTTTGAAGGTGTGGGGGGCCTAGGGGGGGGCCACTTACCCACTCGTTCAAACCTAGATAGAATAGTATTAATAATAATAATAATAATAATAATAATAATAATAATAATAATAATAATAATAATAATAATAATAATAATAATAATAATAACAATATTAATAAAGTAATAATAATAATAATAATAATAATAATAATAATAATAATAATAATAATAATAATAATAATAATAATAATAATAAAAATAATAATAATAATAATAATAATAATAATAATAATAATAATAATAATAATAGTAATAATAATAATAATAATAATAATAATAATAATAATATAATAAAGTAACAATAATAATAATAATAATAATAATAATAATAATAATAATAATAATAATAATAATAATAATAATAATAATAATAATAATAATAACAATAGTAGTAATAATTTAAATAATAGTAATAATAATAATAATAACAATAATAATAATAATAATAATAATAATAATAATAATAATAATAATAATAATAATAATAATAATAATAATAATAATAATAATAATAATAATAATAAAATTAATAACAGTAATAAAAATAATGATATGAAGTACTTAAATCAAATAAACAACAAAGACAGCAACTTAAAATAAAGGAAGGTAAACAAACCAACAAACCAACTTACGTCACTTCTCCATTGGTGTTGATTCTGGAGGCTAAAAGTTGTAAGTCCTGATTGGATTCCTGTATGGCTAAGGTCATCTGTATAGTAAAAGAGAGAGAGAGAGAGAGAGAGAGAGAGAGAGAGAGAGAGAGAGAGAGAGAGAGAGAGAGAGAGAGAGAGAGAGAGAGATTTGTCATAATTTTATCAAGATAGAGAGAGAGTAATTATTTTAGCAATTGAGATGCTATATATTATCATGTTTTGGGCAGACAGACAGACAGGGTACAGAGTATGTGTGTGTGTATATATGTGTGTGTGTGTGTATATATGTGTGTGTGTGTGTATGTATGTTTATATGTGTGTGTGTATGTATACCTGTGTGTGTGTGTGGGTGGGTATATATATATATATATATATATATATATATATATATATATATATATATATATATATATATATATATATATATATATATGAATGTGTTTATGTGTATGTAGGCCTATGTATGTATGTAGGTAGGCCTATGTGTGTGTATGTATGTAGACCTATGTGTGTGTATGTGTATGTAGGCCTATGTGTGTATGTATGTAGGCCTATGTGTGTATGTTTGTAGGCCTATGTGTGTGTGTGTATATGTATGTAGGCCTATGTGTCTGTGTATGTGTATCTAACCTGAGTACCCTCCCGTAGTACTGGCAGTAGTAGCCCCGTCAAGTCCTCTCTCACCACCACCACCCACCACGCCCCTGACACCTCCAGTCCATTACTCTTTACCTGACGAAGGGAGGTTATCTTAGGTTAGGTTAGGTCAAGTTAGGTTAGGTTAGGTTGGGTCAGGTTAGGTTAGGTTAGGTCAAGTTAGGTTAGGTTAGGTTGAGTCAGGTTAGGTTAGGTTAGGTTGGGTCAGGTTGGGTTAGGTTAGGTTGGGTCAGGTTAGGTTGGGTCAGGTTAGTTTGGGTCAGGTTAGGTTGGGTCAGGTTAGGTTAGGTTAGGTTGGGTCAGGTTAGGTTAGGTTAGGTTAGGTTGGGTTAGGTTAGGTTAGGTTAGGTTAGGTTGGGTCAGGTTAGGTCAGGTTAGGTTAGACAAACAGACAGACACACAAACACAGACAGACTAAAGAAAAACGAAAAACACACACAGCCTACCGTATTGAAGAGATGAAGTAGACACTGTGTAGAACATATGACGAGGAATAGACTTGGCAACACTGACGAACTTATATCCCCTAATAACATCGTCAGTAGTGTGTTATTGTTGTTGTTGTAGTTGTTGTAGTTGGTGGTGGTGGGGTTATTGTTTTTGTGTTTTTTGTAGTTGTAGTTGTTGTTGTTGTTGTTTGGTGGTGGAGTTGTGTATTTTATAAGTGTGATTGGAGGAGCTGTCATTTCTTTCTTTCCTCCTTCTTTTTCTCCTCCTCTTCTTTCTCCTTCACTTCCTCCTTCATCGTTCTTCTCCTTCCCACCTTCTTCTACTTCTTCAGGTGGTGGTGGTGGAGGTCCTTGTGTTGCAACTGTTTTCAGAATTGTAGAAACTGTAATAAAGATAAATAAGTAAATAAATAATATGAATAGATGTTAATGAATTACTAGCGTTCGTCTTACTACTACTACTACTACTACTACTACTACTACTATTACTACTACTACTACTACTACTGATAATAATAATAATAATAATAATAATAATAATAATAATAATAATAATAATAATAATAATAATAATAATAATAATAATAATAATAATAATAATAATAATAATAATAAAAATAATAATAATAATATAATTCTCTACTACTACTACTAAAAGTACTACTACTACTACTACTACTATTTCTACTACTACTAAAACTACTACTACTACTAAAAATAAAAATAATAATACTGTATTACTACTACTACTACTACTTTTTCTACTACTACTACCTCCACTAAAAATAATACTAATAATACACTATAATTTCTACTTACTGTACAAACAGCTCCGGAGAGATTAATGGGCCACACCATATCCATCTGTGACTTGGTTTGTGCCAGGTCGGATCTGGCAACAGTTGCAAGTGGAGGGAAGGGGGATGTTAGTGGGAGAGAAGGAGAGAAATGTGGGCGGGGCTATAGGAGGGTAACGAATGATCAGGTAGAGAAGACAGTGTGTCAGGAGGAAGGAATGAAGCATACATTGTGAACGGTATCAAATCACCAATAGTTTAAAGCAGGGTTCTTCAAACTTTTTCAGTCGTGACCCTGTTTTTACTATGACATCATTCTCGCGACCCATACAAAAAGATCTTTTACATATGACCAGAATTATCAATCTAAGAAAATACAAGGCCAGAAATTGAAATGCAATAATTATGATTAAAAGACATTTTAACCAGAATCATTTACAGAATTATAAACACTGCAGCCACTGCCTCACCTACCCCCCCCCCCCCCCCCCCCTCTCTCTCTCTCTCTCTCTCTCTCTCTCTCTCTCTCTCTCTCTCTCTCTCTCCCTCAAGAAGGCTAATATCTATGCAATGATTTTGTTTTATTGATAATTAAATATATGAATATTTGATTATAAAAATATTTTAGGTGGATTTGTGTATGAACTTAATATTTATTTTATTGTCACGAACATTATTATTCTATTTTATTCATGTATTTATTCTTGTGAGCCTGCGACCCAGTATGAAGGAATTCGGGACCCGTTGTTTGAAGAACCGGGGTTTAAAGAAATGCATATAGCATTAACGTAGGTGGATATAGAAGAGAAGAGGGTGAAGGGGAAGATAAATGAGGGTGATTAGTTGAAAGGTAATAACAAACATCTGTTACATTATATCCTTTAAATAAGGGCACATTCCATTGTTTTACTATCGTAGTGGGATAGACTACTGAATATATATTATCATTTGGATATTAGACAGATATCCCTGTATTCATTTTATCTCTCGTTCTTGCTCCATAGGGGGTTATTGCTTGATCATTCGTTACCCTCCTATAGCCCCGCCCACATTTCTCTCCTCTCCCACTAACATCCCCCCTCCCTCCACCTGCAACTGTTGCCAGATCCGACGAGGCACAAACCAAGTCAGTCATGGATGGACTGTGGTCCATTGATCTGTCTGGAGCTGTACCTACCTCTGTCTACCTCATCATAAACAAGATAACAGTTTGTGAATGCAGTGTGTTGTAGAAGCCACGAGATGAAGACAGACTCCAAACTGGATATATTTTTTATGGTAGGGTCAAGTTGTAGGCTGGGGTGGATGTGGTTGTAGCGGTGGTGGTTGTGGTGGTGGAGTGGTTGTGTGGTCGTCTCTCTGTAGGAAGTGGGTGAATAGGGATGGTTAGTTATAGAGTGTGGTAGTTGTTGTTGTGGTGGTGGTAGTGGTTGTGTGGTTGTCTCTGTTGGGGGTGGTATAGTAGTGGTTAGGGGGGTAGTTAGTTGTTGTAGTGGTAGTGGTTGTATGGTCTCTGTTGGGGATGGTAGAGTAATGTTAGAGTCGCGGTCAAATATAATCATTCATATAGGGGTAACTCACGTAAGAGTTTGCCAGCTTCCCTCTGTTCCATACATGATAATCTTTCCATTATATAGGGTAAGTACCAACTTTTAATTTAATAAAAGCAGCTACACACTACTTAAAACAATAATATCATATCATGTATACGTAAAAACATTAGACAGTAAATTGTTTGAGATACCCATATGTGGATGATTATTATTGACCAGGACTGTAGGTAGGTAGGTAAGTGGTTAGTTAAAGTGTGGTAGTGGTTGCCACTGTTTGGGGTGGTAAAGTGTAGTGGTAGGTAGGTAGGTATGCAGATGGGTAGTTAAAGTGTGGTATTGGTGTTGTAATGGTATTGGTTGTATGGTCACTGTTGGGGGTGGTAGAGTTGTGGTTGGTAGGTAGGTAGGTAGGTAGGTAGGTAGGTGGGTAGTTAAAGTGTGGGGACAATAAGAATGAACAAAAATATAAGGAAAGGAGAGACACTTGAAGAAAATTATTATATAAGACGCTGGTAGGGTCCACAGGGGCGCCAAAACACTTATTAAATTACTGCCCACATCACCTCAAGTAACCCTCCAATTTGACCCCTTCAAACACAATTAGCTTACCTATTAGGTTTGCTTTTGAGATGTTGAGGTGTGATGATGGTGGACAGGTGTGGTGGCTTTGGAACAGGTGTGGCAGGAGGCAGATGTGGTAGTGGTGGTGGTGGTGGTGGTGGTGGTGGTGATAATGATGATTGAAAGAGTACAGCAGTGGCAGGTTTGGAGAGAGACATATGGTGATGGTGTGATGGTGTTGTTGTTATTGTTGTTGATTGTACAGGTGTGGTGGTGTTGGAGGCGATACATACTGTCACCATCACCATCACCATTATCACAACCATAGACATAATCACGAGGCTGGGTGATGATTGTTGATGTTGTTGATGAGTTCCAAAGAGGGGTTCCTGAAGTGGTAAGAGAGAGAGAGAGAGAGAGAGAGAGGGACTTAAGCTGTTCGTAATATACAGTTTACACACACACACACAAACATACACACACACACACACACTCAAATAAAAAATTGGAAAACTAACAAATGAGAAGGTTGTGGATCAGAAACGAATCGACGAACTAAGCAAGAATAATGAAGCACTGGAACATCGGGTTAGTGACCTGGAACAGAGAGCAAATTATCAAGAGGATTACAACCGGCGCAAGAACCTTAGAATCAGTGGAGTGATGGAGCAAGAGCCAAGAAGGAGGTGAAACATGGGAGCAGACGGCGGACAAGGTCAAGACCCTGTTGGAAAATAAACTAAAGCTGCCTCAACTTAACATCGAGCGAGCACACCGGTAGGGACAACACAACAACAATGGACCACGAACCATCATTGCCCGTTTTGCTCACTACTCTGACAGAGAGGCCATTCTGAGGAACTCCAATAAATTAAAAAACACCAGAATTTATATTAACGAGGATTTGTGCCAAGCCTCTCAAGAAATTGTTAAGAACCAAGTTCCTCAATTCAAACAAGCAAGAGCTGAGGGTAAAATAGCTTTCTTCAGGCACACCAGGCTGCCTATAAACAACCATGTGAATCAGCGCAGCGGAGACAATGGGACAGCTGGGGGACCCTCTTCTGCCACGACATCAACACCTGGCAATCAAGATGGGACTGATGACGCCAACCAGGAAGTAGGTGCCACCGTGAATAAGGATACATTCCCGCCATTAGAACGTGTGACCCGTGGAATGATGGCTGGTCGTGGCGGCGTGAGAGGAGGACGTAAGAAGTAAGGTGTAACAAAGGGAAGATAGAGATAGAAATAATTGTACACTTATCTCAATGGAGCTTAATAATAACAATAATGATCATGCTGATAATGGTAATGATGGTGATAGTAATGATGATGATAATAATAATAATAATACTGATGGTAAAAATGATGATAATATTGATTATAGTAATAGTGATAATAATGGTAGTGATAGTGATAATAATTATAATTAGCATACTAATAATAGTGATGATGATGATGATGATGATAGTGACGGTAATGTTAATAATAGTACTAATGGTCACAATGATAATAATAATAATAATGGTAATAACGATTGTTGTGGTAACAGTGATATTTGTGATTGTAATACTGGTGATGGGAATAATGATAACAGTACTGATGGTAATGTTCGTAATGATGGTGTTGGGAATAAACATTATGATAATGATGAGAGTGATGACCATGGTGTTGGTAATGACAATAATTTATCTTTCGTGTCTACTATAAATTTTCCATTTAGTAACTTAAATGATAATGAATTTCCCTACATATTTAGTGATAATATTCACGCATCTAATGCTGAATACTTAAATTCTTGCATTTTTGACCCAATAAACCAACAATACGATAAGTATGATGATAATGATGTTGATTCATTTTATAATAACATAAGAAACCTATCAATACCCCGGTCCGAATACTTGTTTATGGATGATATAGCTACTATAGATCATGGTACTAACCTTTTTACCATATTATCCATGAATATTACAAGTGTTGCCACAAAACTTCAGCAATTTGAGGATCATATTCTTAATAATAAGGAAATAAAGTACGATGTTATTGGTATGTCTGAAACGAGACTAGATAGTGATATTGCTCCATTATATTGCCTTAACGGTTACAACATGCATTGTCAACATCGTAACCGGCATGGAGGGGGTGTTGTGATGTATATATTGAAGGACTACAAGTCCAACATTATAACTAATATGACATTTTGTCAGCCCTACTTTGAATGTCTCTGTGTTAAGCTAAAGAATGGCTGCCATAACTATTTTCTTGCTTCGGTATATAGGCCACCTAATGGCAATAAGAATTATTTTCTTACTAAGCTGAGAGAACTTATTAATTTTATTGCTGACAAGAACTATAAAGCAGTGTATGTTTTTGGTGACTGGAATATCAACCTACTAAAACAGAACGACCCATTTGTTGACGAATTTTTAATGTTGTTATATAACCAGACTTTGCTACCTTCAACTACTAAACCTACTCGAGTTTCAAACAATTCAGCCTCTCTTATTGACCGACCACATATGGTCTAATCAACCCGAAACTAATGTGAGGAATCTGATAATAAATACTGATATCACAGATCATTTTCCTATAATTTCACAATATAGTATATCTAGACCTACCACGCAGTCTATTAAATATGTTGATAAAAGAGTGTTTATGGATGAATTTAAGCAGAGTTTCGTTGACAGTGTTTCACAAGTGGGCTGGAATGAAGTGTATGCCTCTCAGTGTCCTAATTATGCCTATAATGTCTTCATTGATATATTTAGTGGCTTATTTCAGCAACATTTTCCAGTTCGCCATATGAAGGTAACAAATAAGACCCAAAGATGTCAGTACATAATATAACCTTAGGATTAAAGAAAAGCATCAGGGAAAAGCATCGGCTGGAGCGTCTGGCAAAAAAGTGGCCACTGACATATAGGGATAAGTATAAGCAATATAGGAATACACCGACTAGTTTACTCCGTACAGCAAAAAATCAGTACCATAAAAGCCAGATACTACTAATTCACTACTGGGTCGTAGTAAAAACAATAATTCTTCAATAGAGCTTAATAATCAAGATTCAAACACTGCAAATGCATTTAATAATCATTTTCTGAATATTGTAACAGACACTGATATTAACCAATTAAACTTTAGAGATTACCTCAGCAATACTCCTAACTATTCATTCTTTTTATATCCATGTCAGTACTCTGAAATAAAATTTTATTATAATTCCATAAAAACAAATGCAGCAGGGTACGACGATATTCCTGGTAACATTTTTTTTTTTTTTTTTTTTTTTTTATATGATCCGACACTGGACATAGGCTTAATCAAGCCCGTTATCGTGGCCCAGGTCAACTGATGCTCACACACACACACGTCACGACTTCCGAACTGGTACCCAGCCACAGAGAGAGGGAAGTGAGGGTGATTCCCAAATACTGCAGCTGTTATGGTACCAGCGAGGGTGTTTTACGACGTTCGGTGGCCTTATAGTTAGTGCCTGATACTCAAATTGGAAGAGTAAATATTCTCAGGCCCTCACCTGAGAGGATCGATCTCCCGACCTCTAGGTTATGAGTCCAGAACACTAACCACTCGGCCACCTCCCCTCTAAAACTAACCTCTGATTCAATATCTGGCCCACTTGCTCATATCATTAACATGTGTTTTCGTTTTGGTGAATTTCCTGACCGATTAAAAATTACAAAAGCTATTCCAATATATAAAGCTGGCAGTAAAGACAATATTAATAATTACCGATTAATTTTTATTCTGCCATCCATCAGCAAAATTTTTGAAAAAGCAATTTCATACCGGCTCTCTACATTTCTAGAAGATAATAGTTTACTATCTAACTGTCAGTATGGGTTTAGGAATAACAGGTCTACAGAAACAGCTTTGTTAAACTTTGTCTCTACAATATATAAGAATTTGGACAGAAAATTGTGTGTATCTGGTGTTTTTCTTGATATAGCTAAGGCATTTGATTCGCTCAATCATAAAATTTTGATGGATAAACTTCTAAATATTGGTGTCAGGGGATCAGCCCACAAATTACTTCAGAGCTACCTTTTACAATGTAAACAAACTGTATATTGTAATAATCAGTACTCTGATCTAGGTATTATTAAAAATGGGGTACTTCAGGTATCTGTTCTGGGACCATTGTTGTTCCTCATTTACTTAATGATCTTCATAATGTCAGTAATAATGTAACTTTTACACTATTTGTAGATGATACCAATTTTATAGTAACTTCTAGGGATCTAATGACACTTCATAATATCTTAAATCAGGAAATGAATAGTATAAATAACTTGGTAAAAGCAAATAAGTTTAAATTAAATGTTAATAAAACACGCATTATATTGTTCCAGAACAGATCCTTGACATTTGTCCTGGCACCTGTTTACCTGGAGGGAAAAATAGTAAATCGGATGCAGTGAACTAAATTCCTAGGTGTATTAATTGATGAAAATATGAACTGGAAGAAACATATAAATAATCTTTGTATAAAATTATCAAAACTAGATGGAATCTTGTACAGAATAAGAGATAAGCTTACATCTGATGTAATGATCATGATTTACTACACTTTATATTATTCCATGTTAATATACTGTATCTTTGTACGGGGCTGTACTTGGCCTACTTTCCTCAACAATGTCATAAAAACTCAGAAGTCTGTACTTAGAGTAATATTTTATTAAAATAAATATGATTCTACAGATTCTATCTTTAGAACACACAAATTAATGAATATTCAGTCAATACACAATTTTTTTACCATAATAAATGTATACCGTTCACTAACTAGTAATTATAACAAAAATTTTGAGAGACAAGAGCATAATGTTAATACCAGAAGGAACCAGAAAAATTTACTATGTTCAATGTATAGAACAGTGCTGTTCAAGAACTCCATATTGTATACTGGTCCAACTACATGTATTTGGAACTCATTACCTAATGACATCAAGGATGATTGTACTATTTCCATGAACTGCTTTAAAAACAAACTAAAAAAACATATATTTAATATGCAAAACTCATAACTGTATACAGTATTTAGTAATGGATGGGTAGCTGAGTTGTGTAAGTGTGTATACTGTATTTATGTATTGTGTGTGTGCGCATGTGTTGTGCATTTTTTAACTGTATGTATAGTGTGGGAACTTTATAAATACATATACAGTACGTAATTGTACGTTGGTGCATGTACTTGTGTCATTTTTATTGTCCTGTATCTGTGGGTATTTTGTGTTAATGTATTGTATAACTTGTATTTTCCTATATTTGTTGGTATTTTGTGTGATTATATTGTACTGTAATGTCATATATATGTGTGTACTGTATATGTATGTGCTGCTAATATGGGTGTTAATCCTGGTATAGTATGTTGTATGTATGATTGTATTGTAATGTCCTATTTATGTGTGTACTACATATGTATGTGCTAGTGTTATGGGTGTTAATTCTGATAATGTATGTGTGTACTGGTACTGTATATGTGAGTGCTGGTATGATATTGTATGTTTGGGTATCTTGAATGATTGTATTGTATTGTAATATGTGTGTGTACTATGTGTATGTGCTGCCAGTGCTGGTATTATGGGTGTTGTGCTGGTGTTGTATGTATGTACTGATGCTGTGTATGTAAGTGCTGATATGATATTATACATCATTATGTTCACTGTGCTGCATATGTCTACACTTGTGTTGTGTGTGTACACTTTGTATGATTGGGTATTTGTATGTTTGTATTGTGTTGTATTGTCATATATATGTGTGTGCTGTGTGTGTATGTGCTGGTACAATGGGTGTTAATGTTGATATGATAATGCATATTTGAGTACTATACTGTGTATGTTTATTGTTGAATATAGTCACTGTACTGTATGAGTCTCTACTTTATATTGTATGTGTATGAATATGTGTAAGTCAGATATTGTACATTGTATTGAGTTGCCTGTCTGATCTCTGATTAATATTAATATCAATGAAAAGTATCTGGGTCTGCTAGTGAGCCTTGGCTCAGTAGACCTTTCCATATAAATATATATATATATGTATTTAAAAATTGTAATGTATAATGGCAATAAATTGTTGAACTTGAACTTGAACTTGAATCTTAATACCCACCTCTGTATTACACACACACATCCTCTTAATAGCCTCCTCTTCAACACACACACACACACACACACACACACACACGTTACCTGTCCAAGTACTGTTGTCTAAATGAGGGAATGAGAGGCTGTGATCTGCTCGTGTCGTGTGTGTGTATATAACTTCTCTTCACTGTCACTTTTTCTTCTCCTCACTCACTCCCCTCATTCATAATTTATTGCCTCTCCCTTTCTCTCCCTCTCCATCCCCTCCCCTCTCCTCACTGTCATTCTTCCTTTCTTCACCTCACTCCCTCCCCTCATTCATAATTTCTTTTTTCTTCCTTCCCTTCCCTTTCCATGTCCTTCCCTCCCCTCATTCATCATTTCTTTTCTCACCCTTCTCTCTTCATTCCCCTTCCTTCCCTCATTCATCAGTTCTTTTCTCTCCCTTCCTTTCCCTCCCCTCTCTCCACACACACACAGTCACTCTTTCTCCTGATACTGTTATCCACTGTAGTACTGTTGTCCTGGCAAGCAGTGGCAGTCTAGTAGGATGTTACGTTTCCCTTCATTTTGTTTGTTTACATTGCACAGGGGTTACGAGCATAGTCAGAAAATAGGAGATAAATGAGTCCAAATATTACCACGAAATACCATCTATATGGAAGGAGTTTGTTTTGGTGTGGTCAGGTGGAATCAGAATCTACTTAATTTGCATACACAATCACAGGGTCCTTGAGGGGGTGAGGGAATAGGGGACAGGCTTGGGGGGGGGGTTAGGGGGGTGCGGGAGTAGGGTACAAGCTTGGGGGTGCGGGAGTAGGAGAATAGGCTTGGGGGGTTGGGTTATGGGGGTGCAGGAATAGGTTACAGGCTTTCTACCCACCCATGCCTGTCCCCCTATTCCCACACCCCCTTAAAGATCTGTTTCGTTGCACATAATAATTATAGTCCTTCCATGCACACACACACACTGATTTATACATACAGAGACGAGTGGATAAAGAATGAAAAGGAAGAGAATGATTGACAGACAAGGGGAGAGAGAGCAGAGGACACAGAGAAACAGAAGGTTAGATAAAGAATGGATGAGGTGAAGAAAGGGGGTTAATTAAGCAGCTAGACACAAGGAGAAAGGAAGGGATAGAAAGACTGATGAGAAAGATAGATGAAAGAATAATAATGGAAGGAGGGATGGAGTTATATAGACTGATAGATATGCAGAGAGAGAAGAGACAGAGAGAAAAAAAATGAAATTACACACACAGTAGGAGAGACGATTCAGCACACACACACACAGACACACACATACACATACACAGTAGAAGAGACGATTCAACACATACACACAGTAGGAGATACGAGGCAATACACACACACACAGAGAAAGACCAAATAAAGACAGTTAACACAAGCAAAAAAATAATTATCATTAGTCAGAAAAAAACCACATATAGATTGTTTATACAGTCACGTGTGAGTAAATTATATTGCAAATCATATGGATAATTAGGGATGATGAATGACAATTGGTGTTCGAAGCTCAGGATTTTTTAGTATATATTTAGGTTTGGCTTTTATATACACAGGCGTACTGAAAGGTGTTAGTTATAATTATGTTGTAATCAACATAGTGTGTGTGAGTTTGCTTCAGTGCTTGTTTTTTGTCATTTTATTCATGGTTTTTGTGGACTGGAAAACCCTGCAGAGAGAGAGAGAGAGAGAGAGAGAGAGAGAGAGAGAGAGAGAGAGAGAGAGAGAGAGAGAGAGAGAGAGAGAGAGAGAGAGAGAGAGAGCACGAATTAATTAAGGAAATAAAGAACGAATTAAAGGATGGTCTGGAGTCAATTACAAGGGATATTATATTCTCTTGTTTATCAATTGTAAGGTCTGTGATTCGTTATATGCCACAAAACAACATATCCTATATAGTAGTACCATTGAGGGCGTCTGTTTCCTGACATATAATATAGTATAGATACCTTCCAATTCATCAATTAGAGTTACAATCTCCTCTTATGGGACTCTGCCTGTGTTTTCGTCTGAAAATTGGAGGTAAACGATTCCTTCAAATGCAGCCATGAAACACACACACACATACACCTACATGGAAGGAGCGTGTTTCGAAGCATAGTCAGGAGGAATCAGAAGTCTCCTATTTCCTCCATATACGATCACAGGGTCCTTCATTAAAGTCCTCCATCAATTTATATGTACACAGTATAATGGGAATAAATCTCACTAACCAATATTACAGAGATCTACAGTTTTGTAAAAAAATAATATTTTTTTCTGGTTCGTATCATGTGAAGTTGTTGCAGAACTATTGCATGCAACTGTACGTGTATTTATCAACCCTTATAAGTGCCACGTAGGCTTCACTCTCCCTCTCTCTCTAGCAGACTTATTCACCAGCCATTAAAGGATTAATACTCAACTCTCCACTGGGTGACAATCCCTATAATGACATTTTAATTATAGGCGTGAATCAGACTCTCCCAGACACACCAGGCCACTATTGCCTCCAACCACTCCTTGCACCCCTTCTCAGTTCAGAATATACAAATATAATTGTATATCTATTATTATGACTCTAATGTAAATATATTATTAAGTACGAATCGTAACGAGATTATATATATATATATATATATATATATATATATATATATATATTCTGGTGTAAAAAAGACTTACTTACTCCCAAACTGTTGAGTCGATGTAGGTAGTGTGGCTGGTGACTGGTCTGTTGTTGTTGTTGTCTTTGTTGTCTCTTCGGAGTTTGATTTTATTATATGGTTTTCTATAACTATTATGGTTTGATAAGATACAACAAGGTTAAAGTAGTTTACTCACTTTTTATTTATAACACGAGTTAGTGTACAGAGTCACAATATGTACGGGTTAAGTTAGGGAGCTAACTTTAAGAGAGATTACACGCTAGAGTAATCTGTTATCGGATCGGTTATCAGTAGCTAACTGAGGCTATAGGAGCGCAACTAGGGCGCGTCCTTTGTGTATCATATGACCTGTGTCGTCACTTTATGCTAACGTGTTAGTGGTTCCCACAGAGAGTGAGTCCCGTTCTCTTCCCGTTCAAGCTTAGGTCAGCAGTATTGGAGCATCAATAGTGAGTGTCTTTGTGACTCATATAAGTAAGTATTAAGTAAGTTATTATAAGTAGCCCTCTAATGAAGGTGAAACCGGAACAATGCTCGGCCACTACCATCCTTCGCCCACGAAGGAACATTTATAATAATTTACATGTTATTATATAAGGGTATTATTATCTTCTGGCATATCTTTCCAGGTTGATTATTAATATTTTCCCTATTAAACTTAAGATTTAAGTATATAGATATTATTATTATTGGAATACATGCAATCTGTAGATGTACTTTATTATTTCTACTGATAATAATGAATATTACATGTCCAATATACATTATGGGTAAATACATCCTATCTAAATGTGTAGTGGTGTGTAATTAGCCTATACATTTGTATCCTCATTACCTTGTGACACTTGTCTTTGCCGTTCACGAGCTAATAATTGTTGGTACCAAGCGTACACCTTCCGTATACACCAGCTAAATACAATAGTACAACAATTAACATTAGTGCAGGTATGATGTGTAGAGGTAATACAACTTCTCTTAAGAGATGTAAAGGCAACAAATTATCCAACTTTGAGGTCTGACCAACCACTACAAAGAGAGTGAGGACTTTCGTCAATTCTATGGACAGATTGACTCACTGGCCTTTATACTAGTTGAAGATGTTCCAGCGGGAATGCAGCTACTGAAGGATAGATGTACTGAAGAGGCAGCTCCCCTGTTAGAATACTTTGACCAAACCTATGTCTCTGGTACATATGTTCAGAGAAGACGCAACCAGCAGCCAGGAATTCCAGCAGTTAACCTTCGGCGCATTCCAGCAAGATTTCCTCATGAGCTTTGGAACATACACAAAGCTACCATGAATGACTGACCCAGGACCAACAATCTATGTGAAGGCTGGAACAACAAACTTTACCATCTTGTTGGCTACAAGACCCATCTATCTGGAAACTTATACGAGTGAGTGCAGTTATTGCAAGGGACTCTGTTGGTGAACCATCCAAAAATAAAACAAAAAAGGTATATGTTCATCTCCAACAACGACTGAATAATTTATGCAAAGATTACACAGAAGGAAGGGAAAACCTTGATCAAGTGTTATGTGGACTTGGTCACAACATAAGATTTTAAGCTTTTTTAGTTGTGCCATTTTTTCCTACTTTTTACCTAGTGCCATTTTTACCCGTGCCATTTTTACCAGTGACATTTTTACCTGTGCCATTTTACCTGTGCCATTTTTACCTAAATTCATCTTGGGACATACCGGCGACATACAAATTTATACACATTTTAAAAAATGCATATAGTTTCATGTCGGTGGTGGGACAGAGATAAGTAGAGGGAAGACCGGGGCTGTTTCCCCATAGCTTCCTCGGCAAATTTGACATGTAGCTCTAGTGTGAGGTCCTTGATCGGGGGTAAAATGTTATAGTTTGGGCTTATCACCGTAAAATATTCCGTAGAGCATACATTCAGAGTAAAACCACACTCTTTAAATGTTTTATGTTTTTGTGTATATGATATATGTGTACTTCTCAATTATAATACTATAAATGTACAATACACTGACATATACAGTTATCAGTAATCATTTACACATTAATCGATTACTCAAAAAATAATTGATTATAGAGATATTCAACCAATAACCAAGGTATAATCTAACACGCCAATCACTATTAACTAATTGTTCACATACAATTATTTCCTACAGCATTAAATTGTTTGGGAAGTCGTTATCTAGTTGCATCTCAAGTGTTTATAGTGATAAATTTAGCATTTTCGCATGTATATCCAAATTGTCATATTTATGTAAGCTGGTGCACCTGAGCCATTCCGTAGAACAATGGCATGTGCCACCAGCGAAAAAATATGTTAAAATTACCTTTTCAAATTACATGTCCCAGCCCCGACGATGAATATGGGAGATTCCCCGGAACATTCGTGATACACCGCAGAGGCACCTCAGTAGCACCCGCGAAAGGTCTGAAATTCGGGTTCCAGGTCCCTGATTCTTGACAGTTCGCTTATTAGGGTTGGCTTCGATTATTTATTCGCGTATGTGTTAATTAGGCTTTACAATGCATCATTTGCTGGTCGATTGTTCAAGCCTGGGGACATTCACTAAAGGTAGAGGTTCTTGATGATACAGGTGGCTGCTGCAGCCTGTCGTCAATGTTCGATTATGAGAGCGACCATCTTACTTTTTTTCTTCTAAGGTGGCAAGTCCATAAACTTTCATAGATAATCGAAGTAATATAAGCCATTATGTTTTTTTAACATCATGTCATGAGCTGCTGGGAGCCATATCATCAAAGTGTTGCGTCCACAACATAAAGAATCAATCAATCTATCACTTTCTAATAGAATACAGCAGGTGGTTGTTGTCCTGAATCAATTTGATTTATTTTCTGTGAACCTCATTTTGTCCTATATAACCTAAATTATGTTGTCTTACTTTGTCATTAAGCATTCTAGTTTATAATATTCTGTGAGGTTTCTTGCATGGTTGGTGTGGATATTCATGAACTTTGTTTGATTCATATCTCTGTCTGAAACTTGATGTAGCAGAGATTACTTGCTCTCGGGGATATATCCCGTCTGTCAGCAATTTTAATTTTTGTTGTAGTTTATAATTGTATATGATAATAACAGTTTTGTCAACGGCTTCAATGAATCTATGTATTTATGTATCTATAATTAGTAAATGGATAGGCATTGTTGTTACCATTTTTTTTATATAATTTCCCGTTATTAACAAAAAATCTACTGCAACAAGAGTTTATTTTTATACACATTTTAATACTTTGGGCAACACAGCTCTGAAAGTGAAAAAAAAAAAATCTTGATTATGTAATTCCCTGAGTCAATCTCCCTCTAATGTATTATGAAAATTGTTCTTCAAAGAACAATAATTGTCGAAACAATATATGCATCTTCTTAAAGGCAATATTGTTGGTGACCTCAGTTTCACAGGAGCAGGTGGCATAGGAGGTAACCACTCAACAGCAAGTGATGTGTTGCTAGACTGAGCTGTGTTTTGTGTAGGTATCATGGAGTGCCGACCTCTTTCCTTCTTCCAGCGATTTACCCATTTCCCCACGGTTGGGGAGCTGTAGCCTGTCTTCTGCGCAATTGTTCGGAGGGATAACCCAGCATCCCACAAATACACGAACATTGCACGCTCGACCATACGAGTTTTTCTAAATGTTCGGTGACGTTCCATTCTTTCTATCTGTAGGGTTTACCATAATAAGTGATAATTACAAAGTAAATATCTATAGTGTAAGGATGGTCAATATTCTACTGGAATTTACATTAGGACTACATACCGTACACAATAGTATAATCAGCAAAATATGTTTTACCAGCATTAATTATGTTAAAGCATCTGATCGTAACTAATGCTCTATATACGAATTCCTGAGGCGGACTCCACGTTTTAACACTCTAATTTCATTATAATACATGTCAGATTTTGTTTCTCAACACAATAGTATAAAATATAACGTTATTGTCGCTTTTACACACACACACACACACACACACACATATATATATATATATATATATATATATATATATATATATATATATATATATATATATATATATATATATATATATATATATATAATACAAAGGAATGAGTGAAGGCAGTATATTTATATCCCACCCTGGACCCCTACATAGTTACCAATGATCACAATATGTCCACCCAAGCCCATTTGTTTCATCTCAAAATAATTTCCCAATGACAATATATATATATATCCTGTAGTGTCAGCCACATGAACACCGTACCAGCACCATCAATCTCATATGTTCCACACTTACAATCACACCAGCCATACTAACACTATCTTAATGCATTACATGTAAATATAGATATACACAACCCACGTCAGCAGTCACACCATCACCGCACTATTCACATCTGCACCACATCTGCACCACGTTAAAGCTGCCCACAAACGCAGAGGATTGGCATCATGATTCATTGAGGATAATCTCTTGTGGACTAGTCTTAAGGCTTAACATCATAGGAGAAACCCCACACACACTGACGATTGGCATGAGGATAGGCATTACTTATAATACATTAAAAAATATTTATTACACGTAACTCATTGTGCATTAAACATTACACTTTAACTGTTTAACCACGCGAATTTGATCTGCATTCCCTTTAATTATATCACTGTCCCTCCAATCCTTCGATTTCCTTCATGCTTGCTGTCCCTCCTCTCAAACATTTGCTCTGTGTCGCTGCTATCCTTCATGTAGTGTTTGCTGTCCTACCTCTCTATCGCCGTCTCTCTCCCTTCCAGTCCTTTAATTAATTGACTCTTCATTCCTTCTCTGCCCTTCGTGGTTGTTATCCATTCTCTATATTAGTTTCTCGCTGTCCTTCATTTCCCTTTCATTCCTTTGTATTTGCTGTCCAGCCTCTCTATCACTTTCTGCCTTTCCCTCCTATCCTTCTATTTCCTTCGTGCTTGATGTCCCACCTCTCTATCACCCTCTCCATGTCACTTCTTTCTTTCTATATCATTCATGCTTGTTGTCTCTCTTCTTTGTCGCCTTTTCTCTCATCAATTATTTCTTCCTCCAAACTGTAATACCCAACTTGTCCCCTACTTCAAAGAATAAATTACACCAGTAGGTGGCATCCATTCGTGTATAAAATTCCCCTAGAAAAAACGTCAAAATCGGTAACAATAAAAATTGCGCCAAAATTGGTAAGCGTGTAGATATGTTACCAATATCAGTACACTCGTGATACATAATTTCTGACCAGAGTGTCAGGAGCAGAAAGCTTCGAATCACCTGTTATTGCTCATTTCCCCACCCATGCAGTACACCTATAGAGGCTGAGTTCGAATGCAAGGTGTGTGAGGTGCCTGCCGTTCGTCTTTCATCAGTAATTACGTATCACGAGTGTACCAGAAAAAATGGCGACATTCGGACGACTGTATCAATGACACTGAGGCTTGGCATCAAACAGCCACACACGATGAGAATTTTGTGGGGATTGGCCTTTTGACGCTAATCCTCACAAAATCGTGATGCTAATCCTCTGCTAATTTGGGCAGTACAACACCGTAATCACACAAGCACCACACCACAGCTATCGCTCCAGTACGGCACCATACTGTGAAGACTTACAGAAACAGGGTTAAGGTGAAAATCTGACAGAGACGGATGAGACAGTCACTCAGGCAGGATCAGGAGGACACTGAGAGTCACGCAGGTATTTGTACTCCGTATATATTGATGCGAGACATCTTGCATATTGTACTATGCGCATGCTAAATCGCATTTGCATGTAAATGTTATGTACAAAAACTCTCTCGGTTGTCCATGCAATGCACGTGGTAAAGATGTTTTATATTTTGTAATGATGTATAAAAGAATAATAATATTACTGGAATAATACAACAATTGTAATAGATAACTGGAAAATAATGCTCGATTAGCCGTAAAAAAAAAATGAATAATAATCTATAAGCTGCAAAATAAAGTTACTTATTGATCATAATTACCACAATACTTCACCATTGCTATCTTAAGTGAAGAAAAGGTTTGGGTAAATCTAGGATAATGAAAGATGGAAAGACCTCAGCATTAATTTTATTGTTCATAATAATATGTTAATCTATATTTAAGTCTTGTCATCTGAGAATGTGGATATGTGCAATTCATATCTGTACACACTGCAAACAGCCCAGGTAAGGGTACGGTACCCTTAATTGTTATAATAATTGGGTTTTTGTAATGATCTGTTTTACATGACATCTTGATACGATACTATTCAATTATCATTTACAATCCCCAACTGGCAATGTACACTGTGAAGATATACATACCGTATATTAATAAACTACCCTCCTACGTATGCGAATATTGCTACATGTACTGTTGTTGCGTACAAGTACAATTATCATAAGTTTTATTAATAATATATTTAAAAATAATGTTTTATCATAATTCGGCGCGAGAAAATATGTCCATTGCCCTTGAAATCTGGGGCGGTACTTATGACTTGACCAGCAGCTAACGCAGTCAGTATGAACGAAGATTGTTGTTTTGATTCGGACCAAGACTGACTTGACGCGACACGCTTGGTGTAAAAGTAGCCTTAGCTGAAGAAGGGCTAGGTCTTCTATCTGACCTCCTCCAAGCATATCTTCAGGAGAAATGGCTTGCCACCAATAGCCATTTCTCCTGACCTACTTCCAAACACCACCACCACTACTATCACCAATAAACGAGGCAACAAGCCGGAACGACGAGGGAGGAAAAGAGTGCCAGTTAATGCTGCCTCGCCCACTGAACCCGGCGAACAGTGGGAAAGCACCACCACCTGAGCCTTCTCGACAAAACCCAGTTCTTGCTTCCCTTCTACCACCACGAAAGATAACACCACCGACGACAACATGGACCTGGAAAATGACGGGAGATAGCAGGCGGCAACAAAGAGGAAAAGGACTGAGTCACCCTCTGTCACTGTGGATGTATGACTTTCCTCGCCTCAAAATTTTCCACCAGCACATCAGCCTCATCTCCTGTAGCCAGGATCCCATCATTAATTAAGTCTGGTCGAGTAGAACGATACCGAGAACCAGCTTCAGATGATGCAGTCAAAGAATATAGTTGACAGTGACAATGACAACTGCCCTAACACCTTTGATGACTCTAGAGAGCACGTCCCTAAGGAGAGTCACGTTCATATCTTCGACGAGGGTAAAGAGGATATAACAAACCAAATTCACTCGCAAAATAATTGGGCTTAAGTAAATGAACTAATAAAATTCCCCAACAGGCATTTCTCAGCAAACATAATGAAAATTAAATTCACGGACACTAATATGGCTGAGAAAGCTGTAAATGAAGGATTACGAAAGAAATACCTCACAATAGCCAAGCACCAGATTGAACGTGAAATGTACACATACATTCAAACATGTATGAAGTGCTACCACCTGTAAGATCACCATACAACACAATGCTCTATGGACAGGACCTACACAGTGTGCTCGGAATCCAATACCACTGAACACACTTGGAGGGACTGCAAAGAAAAAACTAAATGCTGTATTAACTGTCAGGGAGCACACCGAACTCTGGTTATGAAATGCCCAGCCAGGAAGGGAGCTGTAACTGCAAAAAAAACAAAAACAAAAACAGGCTCAACAACTTATGCAAACAAAGCTGCAACATACCAATCAATTATTCCCCCTGCCAACAAATTAATAGAATGCAACACGACAGTCAACTCAATTATCCTCCAAGCACACTATAATAACATTGTCTATCCCGGCATCTTCCAAGCCTCAATAATAACAAAACAACATGCCAAATGTACTAACTGATGACCTCCCCCCCTCACAACAAATCATAATATTCGTTAACAACATGCCACTAGAAAATAATAACTGTCATCCCCTACAAGAACCCCAAGTACAAGCAACTGTAGAAAATACACCAGAAGAAGCAGCAGAAGCACAAGAACCACAAGTACAAACAACTGAAGAAAATAGACCAGAAGAAGTAGAAAAAGCAGCAGAAGAACAAGACGAAGAGGAAGAAGAACAAACAACATAATCTTGACATTACGAAAAAAAATAAAAAAACAACAAATGAACAGAGATCCTAGACTGAGGAACAAACAAAGCGAGGGTAATGCCCCATGAACCAGCCTTCTCATTCCTCCATGAACCAGCCTTCTCATTCCCCCATGAACCAGCCTTCTCATTCCTCCATGAACCAGCCTTCTCATTCCTCCATGAACCAGCCTTCTCATTCCTACATGAACCAGTCTTCTCATTCCTCCATGAACCAGCCTTCTCATTCCTCCATGAACCGGCCTTCTCATTCCTCCATGAACCGGCCTTCTCATTCCTCCATGAACCAGCCTTCTCATTCCTCCATGAACCAGCCTTTTCATTCCTACATGAACCAGCCTTCTCATTCCTACATGAACCAGTCTTCTCATTCCTCCATGAACCAGCCTTCTCATTCCTACATGAACCAGTCTTCTCATTCCTCCATGAACCAGTCTTCTCATTCCTCCATGAACTGGAACCAGTCTGTTGGCAGGGACAGTACTGTGGAGCCAATACAATACAATAATGTGTTTAGAGTAGGCTACATACTACAGATAAGACTGTGGATAAAGAATATACTGTACATTATCAGTGAACAGTGTGGCTGCCATAATAACAAATGTAGGCTACTACTACTACTACTACTGGTGATGGTAGTGAGGTGGTAGGCCTACAGTACAGGTAGTGAGTTGGGACAATAGAACTGGGATTGGGAAGGTGTCAAGATGAGTAAAACTTCTAATAATTATAGTATACATGACTAACAATATACGGTTACTTTGTTGTCATTTAAAAGAATATTGACTTTGTCCATAATAGGTAGAGTAAGGTAACTCAGTTGGTTAGTGTGTTGTGTAGCTTTGACCTAACCATCAACCATCATCAAAGCCTTACTTGTCACATCACGGACCTGTTGATAAATAAAATATTGTTGTTTTAACTTTATGTAAAGTGGAAGCTTTAAGTAGTACATGAGAGATACACCAGAAAGACCTTAATTGTAGTCACAAAGGACAAGAATACAGAGAAGAGGGACTACAAGTAAGAAGGAATAAAAAGGAAATGAGGGGTAGTTGAAGAAATTAGATGGTCCAAAGGGGCGCCCAAACACTTAAAGTACCGATCACATCACTGTATAGGCAATACCTACCTATGGGTTACTTTCACAGTAAATATTGAAATGGTCTCATTAGGCCTATAGCCCAGATGAAGATTGATTAAATTGAGTAAATATTGAACTATATTATAACAATTCTTTGTACTTAAGTCAGGTCAGTGAAAATAGAGAGTGTGAAAGAATTTCTGGAGAGGGTATGATTGAAGAGGAAATGAGTAGTTTAAACTGTATAGGGACGAGCAGGTTGTATAGGATATAATTTATTTGTATAGACTATTATAGAGGGTGAAAGTAGAATATGTGTACATGTATTCTTTGGTCCTGTTGGTTTGTTTCCTCTCCACAGAGTCTGCAGAGGAAGTCAGTGAGTGAGAGACTGAGAGAGTGCCGTTGCAAAGGCTACACCCCAACACTGTAGGCTGGCTGTCAGTCAGCTAATAGATGCCAGCCTGGAATGTGGATTAGAAATTAATAAAGATAAAAGTAACATAATAATATATAACATGGCAGAGCAACCAGCAAAAATTGAAGGTATCAAAGTGACAAACAAAATAAAATACTTGGGCATAGTAGTGGACCACACCAGGAATTGCTTTAAGAGCCAAAAGTTTATTATGCATGAAAAAGCACAAAAACTGGCAAACATAACTTACTCAGTTATACACAAAAGTTGTAACAAATTACTAATAGGAAAGACATATTGGAAGTCAGTGACACTGCCGAGTATTTTATATGGTACCAATGTGATGAATTTAACAAAAAATGATATAGAAAAACTTCAGAGACAAGAAAATAAAGTCTATAGACAAATATTGGGAGCACCATCATATACACCTATATATAGCAACTCTGAGAGGTGAAGTGGGGGCTTCATCAATGATAAAAAGAATAAAAGGGAAAAATCATGTATTTAAAATCAATAATAGTGTGTAATGAAACAAATGAAACTAGAAATGACTTATTAAGAGAAATTATCAAAGATATGAAATTCACGAACATGTATAAATGGATGGATGAAATTTAGGAAACACTGAGTGAACTGAATCTAGATTTCCATGATATAAAAAATATGAAAGTAAAAGAAATAAAAGATAAATTAAACACATAGGATACAAATATTTGGAAAAATGAACTGTCAACAAAGAAAAGTATACAGACATATAGAAATTGGAAAACATAAATTAAAGAAGAGAGTAATATATATGATAACTCAGCAAAATCAGTGATATACTTTAAATGCAGAGTGAATGTACTAAATTTAAATTACAGAAAAAGATTTGGAGATGGAAACACAAAATGTATGACATGTAAAGATGATGATGAAACTCTATAGCATTTTATTTTATTTTGCAGAGAGTATAATGATATAAGAAAGGACATATTTGAACTACAACAGCCATACATAGAGAACAAAGATTATAATAATAATATAATTAGAAACTTTCTGTTTGATAAAGAAAATCAAGTAAAGGCAAAATATACCATTTACAAATTTATGGAAAAGAAGAGAAAAACTTAGAATGCAAATTGAAAACTAAGTGAAAACTTTAAAGAAGAAGATAAAATAAGGGGAAACCGTTGGAAAGGTGATATTTTCCCCGAATTAATTATATTGCATCGCATCGCATCGGAAAGTAGACAAACAATAAACACTGGTCAGTTGTCTGGTAAGTTAATAAAATTAATTATATGTTACAGTACTTATGAGTGTACAAAGACGATGCTTTCCTAACATTACAATAAATGGTGGGTATTGTGTTCACCCGTAAATGTGTGAGTACGGTATTGTTTTCACCCGTAAATATGAAGAAATGTAGGTATTGTTTTCACCCGTAAATATGAAGAAAGGTAGGTATTGTTTTCACCCGTAAATATGAAGAAAGGTAGGTATTGTTTTCACCCGTAAATATGAATAAATGTAAGGGTAATTCTGCATAAGAGGTCCACCTGGATTGTTCCTACATTTTATACATTTTCATATGAAGTAAATTTACAGAAGAACTTTTGGTAAATTTACAGTAAACCTGGGTTCAGTAAAACGTATATATTAGTATGTTTTACCACTAATTAGGACCATTCTAAGACTATTTTCTTCAATGGTGTTTCTCTCGGAAATGCCCCATTTTCGAAATATGCCCAGTTTTCATACCCCATACAAACTTAGGGGAGAGCCTGGGAATCCGGGGTTTTGGGTGGGAGAAAACACGCTGTACACTATGGCGTTGCCTTTATAATATGTAATTGTCTTAAATAAACACTTGAAACCGGAAATAAAAGCGAAATAACAAAGTTTTCGAGACCGATACAATAAAATACAATTTTAGCCCAAACAGCAGCGTTACAACATGTGTTGGCTTGGGTTAGGCTAAATATTCAAATAAAATGGTTATTTTGGGAATTAGTATTACCTAACCTGACCTAACCTAACCTAACCTAGACCACGACAGACTACCGGGACCTAACCTGGGCTAACTACCGGGCCTAACCTGGGCATAAAACCGGTATAACAAATGGAAGTAGTTACCGGGTAAATATCCAGGAACATAGATGGATACAGGACGCTCAAACACAGTATTCCCAAAACAAAATATAGCCAATACAGCCACAAGTGGCTTGAATATTACAACATTTCCAACACTGATAGTGTTTTCCCCCACCCAAAACCCCGTATTCCCAGGCTCTCCCCCAAGTTTGTATGGGATATGAAAACGGGGGCATATCTCGAAAACGAGTCATTTCTAAGAGAGACAAAGTTAAGAAGTGTATTATAATGGCAACGCCATAGTGTACAGCATGTTTTCCCCCACACAAAACCCCGGATTCCCAGGCTCTCCCCCAAGTTTGTATGGGGTATGAAAACTGGGCATATCTCGAAAACGGGGCATTTCCGAGAGAAACACCATTGAAGAAAATAGTCTTAGAATGGTCCTAATTAATGGTAAAACATACTAATATATACGTTTTACTGAACCCAGGTTTACTGTAAAAATACCGAACTTTTTTCACTATATTGTTTATTTAAGTATCATTATCCACTATTTCAATTAATACAATTTTCACCCGTAAATGTGAAAATGAAGGGTATTTATTGAAAGAATTGGAATTATTATAAAAGTACTGTGTTCTTGGCTATGATCGTGTAGTGTTACCACATCCGGCTAGGTCCCAGGAATTTGCCCCGGTCACTTTATGATAGTTTATAGCTATTATATCACGGTAGTTTGCCCAAGTTAGGTCATGATAGTTTGCCCAGGTTAGATTCCAGTAATCTGAAGTTGTCTGGGTTAGGTTAGGGCAAGGATAATAGACTATAAAGGATAGTCCACTGAAACATCACAGTGATGATGTCGTAGATATCCGTGACGTCACATGAGGCTCAGTGGGTAGCTGGTGCACCAATCTTGCCCGCTCACTAGGTAAAATACGAGACATAAAGATTATATCAGCTAATATTAATCGAAATAATGAGTTTCTAGGTAGCTGCACCTTGATAGGTTAAAAAGATAAGAAGTACCTATACTAATACATATAATGGCAATTGTACAACTCGACATTAGTTGTTGAAATAGAATAATGGACTATAAAACTGGAGGCCTTCCACAACCAAAATTGATATCCAATCGCGTTCGCATCTCTAAACCCATATTTGTACAATAATTACGAATCTTTGGTGTCTTTGTATTCCACACAATTAAAATTAATCATTATAACTTAAAGTAAATTTGTTTGTAGTGTGTTGTCAACTTGTCATCAATAGATATTCAGTGAAGCCAGGAAAGATCTCTACCACTGGCCACTGGTGCGTGACCGTGCGTCGTATACTATATTCGCCAGAAGTAGGTCTACATTAATGTACCAATGTACTTGGTATTGGCTACCCTATAGAACATAAGAAATAAGGAAACTGCAGTAGACCAGTTGGTCCATGCAAGGCAGCTCCTGTTTAAACCCATCCCTTAGCATTGATAATAGGTTCTTGATTTAGAGATTTTAGACTGACAATAGGTTGTGTTTAATAATACCTATTTTAGTATTTCCAATTGCCCCACTTACGAAAATTGCCTTGAATAGGTCCGAAGAATTTGGTCCAAAAAAAAAAAAAACAATTAGGTCAGAAGAAAGCACCATTCACTTATAAATTGCTCCCACCTACAATTATTTTCAAAAGTATAAAAATAATTATTAGGAATATGAATACATAGTAATCTACTGTATGTTGAATATGTTTACATATTTATTATCATATACCTTACAATGCTCTGAATAGGTCCGAAAAATACCCTGATTAGGTTAGAAGAATGTATCAGTTAGGTCAGAAGAAAGCATCATTCACTTATAAATTGCTTAATTCCACCTCCAATTATTTTCAAAAGTAGAAAAATAATTATTATGAATATGAATACATAATAATGAAATATTAACACAATCAGTCCATGAGCATAATCACAGTGGAATTTCACATTTTTTAGAAAAATCTAGAAACTAATGTTAATTTTATCTAAATATATAGATCATTATGTTATATATGTATAACGAAAAATTATATTGCTATTAGAATTCACATAATACTGTAGTATCACAGTCAGTCCATGAATATAATCACTTCGGAATTGCACAGGTTTGGAAATTGTAAAAATAAAATAAATTTCTGTTACGATACAATTTTAAAACATTATGTTACCGTATATATATAAAGCAAAACTATATTAGAAGAATTGTAAAGGGTTATGAAAACAACACATTTTCAGTGACTTTACTATATTTATTAATTTCAGAGAATGAAAGGTGAGGAGTTTGTAAAGAAGGTGTATGTAAGTGAAGTTGTGGCACCTGGTGTTAGAGGCAGACCTCCAGTTAGATGGCAGAACAAAGTGGAAGAGCATATGAAAGAGAAAAACATAATCATTATATATATTATATATTTCCGTCATTGAGCAGATCCTCTTGTGTTTCATGTGCATCATCTCTGGTATATTCTTGTGCTTGAGCAATAGCAGCATCTAGTTCCATTTCTGGTGCATTATCTGTAAAGGAATTGATGTTAGAGGCACATAATCACATGGCACTTGTTTGCATATATATACAAAAGAAAAGAATATATAAATGTTTGGCCTTTCCATTATTTTCATTAATGAATTATCAAGCCCAACTCTAAATACAGTATACCATATTGTGAAACTATGAACTACAGGGTAGGTCTGATACCATCTAATACTGTATAATTATTATTATCATTTTTATGAAAAAATCAAAATTCTTACCATTTTTTTCATCGAGCAGACCCTCTTGAAGTACTCTGGTACCGGTAGCCGTCTACGTCTGCTGAGTAGTCTTTCTTGGCTAGCCTCCATAACAGCTAAAATTGAAATGAATGTTACAGCTTCAGACCTAATAAAAATCAATGGGAAAAATCATGATTGCATATACGGACCAAATATCCACATTAGAAATACTACTAATTTTCTACCACTATTTCCTACTACTGTAACCTACATTAGGCCATTGAATGAGTTTTAATTTATTAGATCCACCACAAATACTTTATTTTTTAAATATACCCTACCCTACACCCAAACAATAATGGAGAAGAGAAATTGTTGGGTACAGTATAGAGCATTAAAAGACCGTAGCCTACTTAGATATTTCAAAGTTATCACCAGGGTTGCCAGATTTTAAATTTATCTCATTACCAAACTCCTCAAATATTATTACCAGACTGCACTTTTCATTACCAAATCCACAAAGCAAGAGTAATATATATATATATATATATATATATATATATATATATATATATATATATATATATATATATATATATATATCACCTTTAATAACAGAAGTGTGTTGTGTAGATGTAGGTTTTGTAGTATGTTAATCTAAGAGGGCTGACAACCCACCATCTTCAGTTGTGTCTTCATATACAGTTTCTGCTGAGAATTTCTGTAGCATAGCTTCGGTTATAATCAAGTCCTTGCAGCACTTCCCTTTCATTAACAGTGTGGTACGAATTCTCAGTATGGATTCCAACATAGGCAGTTTCATTCGGTTTCGCACCTTAGTTTTAATGGCATTGGCATGTGAGAAAATTGGCTCAACGAATACATTACTCACCGGGGTTGTTAGGCATGATAATGCAAAGCATGCAAGGTCACTGTACGGTTTCGATCCCTCACTCTCATAAGATTTAATCTTCGACCAAAACACCTCTGGATCATCAGGTATTTTGCCATCAAAAATGCCTTCTTCTATCCACGGATGGTACAGAATTCGTCGATATTGGTTTTCGCACGCTTCGGCTGCCTGTCCTTGAAGGTGGAGAAATGGGAGGTCTGTGTAAGGTGGCCTATTTGTATGAGTGAGAACTACACTTGGTGACAACTTTTTGAGGCCGTCATACAACTCCCGACTTCGTGGTAATCGCATCTTAACCTGTTGTACTAGCGTAAACATCATTTCTTGACACCGATCTTGCAGTTTCTGTAGTTGCTCCTTTTCGTTTGCTAGGATGCGCTCAGATTCTGATATGAACTTTGCCCCAAAATCTACTTTTTCCAAAGGTACAGGAAATCCATTTTCATCATACACGCGGCGAGTCAAGGAAGTACAATGAATTTCTAATTCATGACATAGATGGGAAGGCTTGCAATTTGTAGACTGAAATAATGCATTCAGTCTCTCAAATTCTGTCACTAATGGTGAAGCAAAAACAAAATACAGGTAATTGGTGCCATCACTTAGCATTTCCCACAACATTCTTGCTTTGTATCGAACATCTTGACAACCTTGTATCTTGGCAATGTTGAAGTAAGCCTTCAATTCTTCCCAGTTCACCAATATGTTGTAAATAATTTTCCCTCGCACAAGCCATCTAGTTTCAGACATCTTGAGAAAGGGTAAGGGAATACCTGACCTATCTTCACCAACATTCATAGTTTCAAAAAGCAATTTGTAAGATTCCCTTCGTAACGTACTCTTTTTGAACCATTTGGGTATTTCTTTAAGCATAAATCCTAAGCTACTAGGCAATTTTTCGAAGCCTTTCTGTATACATAATGCCAGACTGTGACAGGTGCATGGCATTTTTACACAATTGGTGGATTCAGCCTTGATCCGTGACCACAAAGAGTTTTTTTCACCAACCATATTACTTGCTCCATCACTCGAAAAGCCAATACAGTTTTTAAGTTTGAGCTTGTTCTTCTTAAAAATCTTTTCAAGCGCCCCAAACAACGCTTCACCAGTGGTCTCGATAACTTGTACAAGTCCCAAAAATTGGGTGACTATCTTATCACATTCATCATCAAAGAATCTTACACAAATACACATAATTTTGTCACTTGCAATGTCTGTACATTCATCAACGAGTAAGCAATAATATGTGGCTATTTCTAACTTCGATAGCAATTCATCCTCCATAGCAGGAGAAATCACATTGGTAATTAATTTTGAACACTTGGTACGATGAAGCCTTAAGTTTTCTAATGTACTGCCTGTTCCATTACATTTGATAATTTCACTCAGGTGATCTATAGCTGCCACTGGGCAGTGGCAAGTAATCCCTACTGCAAGCTGTAATTCAGCTTTTTTCAATTTTTCTGGCAGAGGTTGTGGTTTCTTGTAGTTTTGGAACACAGACACACTTGCTGAACTAATAGAGGAGATGCGCTGTTTATGTTCTTTAGATTCTGCATGAGTTTTCAGCGTGGCTTTTCTTGGCTGTAAATTTTTCTTACACAGCTTACAATATGCCTGATGAGTGCCATCCTTTGCTTTGGAAACCCAAGGGAATTCTTTCTCCCACTCTGTATGGTAAAGCCGACCAGCTTCGTATGCTCCCTTCCACTTAGACATAGTGAAAAGTTCACGCGACCGAAGTTAATCATACACTGACCAAACTGACGTACTGATCACTGGCCGGCACCTTGAGAAACGAACAGGAACGATTCCCGTCACCGTGATTTTTCATGTCCAGATAACCGTTTTCATTGGGATTTACTTTTTCACCCCCAAAAAAATTAAATGTGAACGTATGTATAAGGAAATATCAATTCATTACCAAATTTGTTCAGTTTCATTACCAAATTCAAGGCTAATACCAAATCAAATTTTTCATTACCAAACATATTTTTCATTACCAAATGGGGCCTGATTTGGTAATGAAAAATACCAAATGGCAACCCTGGTTATCACTAGATGCTGTCAGTATTGGGCTACATTTCTAAAAGAATTAGGTAGACTTGTCCTGGCCTAGCCTAACCTACATACTGTATGGTAGAGTATCATAAGATGGGGTAGAGTTAAAAATATGTACAGTATAGCTGAGGGTGTAATGATACAACAACAATAAGTTGGGCATTCGATAGATCTCAACATACCTGGTTCTCAATTAGAATTTGGAAGGTGCAGAGTCGGTACAGTTCAAGGTTGCAATATTCTAATGATCTTTGGAGATCCATTACATTGTTGATTGTTCAAAGCATTTTTTGGGACATAATTTGTTGTTTTTGCCTATATCAACTTTTTGGCTTCCTCTTGGTCTCTTAGGAACTGATAGAGCTTCACCCCGTCTCTTATTGCATGTCTACTGCCATTATTGCAATTGTACGCAGCACATACACTCATTATATGGTACAGACATTCACGCTTCATGTACATTTTAAGTTGGACTAGTGACAGTCTGTGCACCAGGCCAGGTTTGTTTATATGTGTGACGTCACTCCCGCGGTGCATTGCGGGAAAACAAGTGTCTAGTGGACTATCCTTTATAGTCTATTATCCTTGGGTTAGGGTAAGTCAGACTTTCCAAATTATATTTGTAAAATGGGGCATCTCCAAGAGAAATACCATAGATGAAAATTATCTTAGAATGTTGCAAAATTGTGGGTAATGATACTAAAATATACAATATAGTGAACCCAGTATGGGGGTGCACCACATTTCCTAAAGCACAATATGGCATAATTTCTACAAGTCACATATCCTACAAAATTGCGCTTTTTTAAGGGTACCGTCACAACTACATGGATAAGGTGTATCTCCTACTCACAAAAATCTATAATGTCACATTTCCGACTCATATACAGCGTATTTCCTTCACACACAAATGAATATGGTCACATTCCCTACACACTATTCGACGTGTTTCCTACACACACAAACTTATACCGTCTCACTTCCCACACAAGGTCCTGTTGTGATGCCAGTCTCATAAGATGTCTTCTATTTATGCTACTCGATCAACCCGGGTTGGCAACCTGTGTTGCTCTGAAAGCTCCGGGTTGTAATACTTGGCCTGAGTGGTCCAACTTGTCCAGGTGGTATTCAAGTCAGGCTGGAGGTATTTATATAAAGTAAATTGTGACTATAATAAAATTGCCAAATATTTCATTTTTAATTATTTCTTTTTATAATTCTAATTATTAAAAAAAATTGAATATTCATTGCCCTGTAATATTATTGTAATAGCATTGTAGTGTAGGAGATATGACAGTATCCTGATTTTTGCGGCCGCGTAGATGTGGCTTTGCCCCCCAAGTACTTCTGTATATTTACCAAAGAATTACCGTTTTGTAGTAGTGTTGCCTGATCCAGTTAGGTACCAGTATTTTACCCTGGTCATTTCCTGTATTTTACATAGATATAGCCCAGGTTAGGTCCCAGTAGTCTGCTGTGGTCTAGGTTAGGTTAGGTAAGGTCGGGCTAATTTTAAAATGCTCATTTTAATATGACCTATCTTGGAAATGGGGCATTTGTGGAGGAAATGCCATAGAAGAATATACACTTAGAATGGTCTAAATAAGTGGTAATGAAGGTAGAAAAACTGTACGAGACAATTGCAATTCTTTTCATATCACCCGAAATAATTAATAAAGGCGACGATTGTTTTCACCTGTAAATATGAAGAAATGTTGGTATTGTTGGTAAAGATTGAAAGAATTGCCGTTATCGTGTACGGTTTTTCTACTCTCATTATCCACTTATTTAGACTATTCTAAGACTTTTTTTTTCTGGCCTTTCATTTGCAAAGATAGGGCATTTTGAAATTAGCCTGACTTTATCTAACTTAACCTAGACCACAGCTGACTACCGGGACCTAACCTGGGCAAACTACCAGGAAATAACTGTGGTAAATTACAGGAAATGACCGGAGCAAAATACTGGGACCTAGCCGAATTGGGCAAAACAGATACAAAACTGCATTTCTTTAAATAGACACGGTACCATACTGGTTAGCTTACATAGGGTTTGGTTAAGTTTATCAATACTCAGTGGTGTTATCTTGTGGAAATATATTCTTTATTAGATATTTCAATTTTAAGATACGACATTCTGTAGCAGAGGGAAGAACTGAGGTCGTGCGGACAGTGTTACCAGATCCCCTTGGCAAATTTACGAAAGGTTCAGCAGACAGTTGTGTACAGTCGGCAAAAAAAAGGTTTGTTACCATTCTTTTAACAGTGTGATGTAATGTTGGTAGGCCTGACTGGTGAGTCGGGTGTGACGTGAGTGTCTTGTATACCTCCTCCACCCTCCCAGACTCCTCAGAGTCTAATGGGCAGGCAAGTAGGAATGACGTCCTTTCATTCAGTACTACCTTTTCTGGGTATTTCACGGTTATTCTTGTTCTAAAATACTCAAACATATTTCCTTATGTTTAATGATGAATAGTAAAATAGTAATAGTTATGAACACACAAAATTTAATTTAAAATCAGCTAAACCTTTGATATAAAAAAAAGGGAATGCCTTGTGCTAAGTTGTATTATTGCCGTGGCCCCCGAGGCACAGCTCAGACGGTGGAGTACCAACCCTTACCAATGTTAAAATTAATGTAGGGGTGGTAACAAAACTTTTTTTTTGCCGACTACAATACACCTGACCCACCCAAAATTAGGATAATTTTTGCTCCTATATAGGCTACAAGATCTATATTATTTTTAAAGGTCCCGTCCCAAAGAACACTAGGTTATGTCCTGAAGGACATTAAGTTAGGTTCCAAAGGTAGCAACATTCTAGGTTAGGTCAGGTTATTTTGTATAGTGATAAACAAATAGATATTATTCAAGCATTTGTCCATAATCATTACCATCAATTTTTTTGTGTCAAATAATTTTTTTAATACATGTACAGTTGCCCACACATGAAGCTGGTATGGCTCGTTACTTGTGAGGTGGCTATAAAAGATAGGAATGTGTAAATAGATGTAGTTTGTTGACAGGCAGATAGTAAAATATTATTACTGTCTGCTTGTCAACAAACTATAACTATTGTTCACTTTCCTTCCTGTTGTAGGTATCTCACAGGTAGCGAGGCATACCAGATTCATGTGTGGGCCACTGTACGTCATTTCCTCATAGGTTATTTCTGTCGCAAGTGCATAATTTTCATAATATAACTACCCTTAATTGATTCAATTTTTCTTAATCCACCGTGTGTATAGTGGCCACATTGGTGTGGACTATTTCAACAGCTAATCAGTGTGCTTGATTACAATGGCTTCCCTTTGTACCTAGTGTTGGTCTGTCCACATATGTATTCTTGAGTATTGTTTTGAGAATAACAAAGCCAGTTTAGACTTATAACGTGTCCACAGAGTAAAACTGACATCAGTGAACTACCCCTCGTGTAGTAAGGCCTATATTTACTTCCATTCTCAAATAAAAAGGTACTGAAATACCAATTCATGATGGCCACCGAGTGTTTAACATTTTCCCGGTAGATTGCTAAGATTAGCCCCCGGTAGTTTGTCCTAGTAGTTTACCTCGGTCCTGATTAGGTTAGGTCAGGTGAGGTGTACCTAATTCTATTTAATGTCTTGTAAATTAGTGTTTTTCAGACAAATATGTAATTCATATCTGGTGAAAATAAATGGTTTCGGTGATTGGGTGGGGAGAAGCAGGAGGGGGGGGGGGGGTGATATCTCCAAATACACTCATTTGCGGCGGATGTGATCAACAGATTCCTTAACACCTGCAGACCGGGAGGGGGGTCCCTGCCTCGACATTTCTACCTTGCCGCTAGCGTCAAACTTCCTTGATTTGCCCTATATTCACAATGCTCGCACTCTTAACCTATATAGTGTACTGACTTCGAAATTGTTCCATCCTTACCTTCAACTCTTCCTCTTTCCAATGGTACCATTGGGAGGGCTGTACGATGAATAGTTGTGGAGATAGGGCGAGTTTTGGTAGACCATGTCTGCACGCGAATCTGCAATGTGTCTGTGTCTACGCGCGGGATAGACTCGACCACGGCTTAGTGTTCAGTTTCCCGCGTAACTCCCTTGTCAACTCACTTGTATTACTACTTGACGGTCTATCTCGTCAACCGGTATTTAGGGGTTAAAAACACAGTATAAAACATGCATTCTAAACTTCTCGAGTCGAAAAGACATTATGGTCAAATGCTTGAATATTACCAAAATTAATTATCCCAATTTGAAATTATTTAATTTTCTTCTCAACTGGGCTACTTATTGAACATTCTTCAGTAAATATTGCGATTATCTGTGTCCTCGATATTCACACTTTCTGCCAACTGAAATTGGCCATTTCTTTTCTCTCTTTATTTTGGAGACTTATATTATGTGGAAATCTGTAAAAAAACATGAATAGCATTTGTATGTATTTACTTTGAAATGGGAGCAATGGTTTCCTAGCTGGTTCCCAACTTCCCGCCTCTATGTGCAGTGTAGCCAGATACAGGCATACTTTTATGTTTTAGGCAAGTTTTGTCCGCACTTGGGAAATTGAATGAAGAATTGGGCATTGTTTTTACCCATAACTATGAATAAATACAGTAGACTCGAGTAACGCGATAGTTACATTCCTGGAGACGTCGCGTTACTTAAACTTAATTTCCCCATAGGAAACAATGGTAATAGTAGGGGTTTTGTTCCTGGACAATGCGTTCCTGGACCTTTTTTTGGATTTTGTTACTGTAATGTATGAATAGTTGAGTCAAAATATAGAATGGGTGATATTTATGAGCAATTAAACGAAATTATTAACACGCAACATTCCATAATCCTTGGTGACTTTAATTTACCTGTAACAAAGTGGGGAGAACCATTATCAGCTCATTATGGTCAAGACCTTTATACTAACTTACAAAAGAGCTCCCTTATCCAATTTGTCAACAGCCCAACTCGCGGAAATAATGTTCTTGACGTAGTATTTGCAACAAACGAAGACTTGATAGAGAATACTAACGTAGGTGAAGAATTTACTAATAGCGCCCACCGCATAATAACTTTTAGAATAAATTTTAACAAAAGCGACATAAAGTACAGCTACGAAAAAATCCCCAATTTTAGAAAAGCCAATTTCAACCAACTCAGAGCGATACTAAAAGAAACCGACTGGAAATGTCTGCGAGACACTATTGACATAAATACACAATGGAACTTTTTCACTAATGCGTACACTAAAGCGGTCAGGGATAGCATACCGTTAAAAAAACGACGTTCAGCACAAAACTTAAAGCCCAAGTGGTGGAGTAAAGATATAGCCGACTGTTTACGAGCCAAAAAGAATGCCCATAATAGAGTAAAAATTACAGCCAACAATGACGACCGTGCTAAGTTTACAAAATTACGAAGACAATTGAAAAACATGTTGCAAATCAGAGTAAAACAAACCCGAAAGAGTTTTACAGTTATATTCGACAAAAGAAAGTACTTACGTCAAGTATCGGACCACTTCTTGATGAAAATGGTGACTTTACGACAAATGAAGAGCGAATGAGTAGTATCCTAAATACTTTCTTTGCATCAGTCTTTACTACAGAAAACCCGAACGATATACCAGCTGAAACAACAGTCCAAAACGAAAACACCAAGGTATTAAATAATATCAGCATAACAGAAATTGACGTAATCAAATGTATTGATAAATTAAATGTAAATAAGTCACCTGGGCCTGACACGATATCCCCTCGCGTAATAAAGGAAGCAAAAAGCGAAATAGTAAAACCCCTGACTCTGCTATTTAATTATTCTTTACACACTGGAACAATACCTGATGAATGGAAACTCGCTAACGTAACACCAATATTTAAAAACGGCAGCAAATCTTTACCTAGTAACTATCGCCCTATCAGCCTAACCTCAGTAGTATGAAAAATGTTAGAGACAATCATACGAGATAAACTTACAAATCACTTAGAGGAAAACAACTTACTCAGAGACAGTCAACACGGTTTTCGCAATAAACGCTCTTGCCTAACGAACCTATTAGATTTTTTAAACGACATTTTTAACGAATATGATAAGAGTAAAGCAGTAGATATAATTTATCTAGATTTCCAAAAAGCCTTTGACAAAGTTCCCCATAAACGTTTAACCCCTGCAGACCGGTTGACGTGATAGAGCGTCTTACGTAAGGAACCGGGCAACAGCACCTACCGTCACAGCGATTTAGCTCTATTTCGCGCCCTGTAGGGCTAGTTTTTCTTGTCGTTGGGCAAGAAAATACACTCACAATATCGATCCGCTACCCACTCAGTTGATTCTCGGACCCCACGATGGCTGGGCGATTTTTAAGTAATTGCCCTTGTCCGAATTTGTGCTCTAACGATCGTAAGACAATAGTATCCGTAGTGAATATATGTACATGAGTGACACCATGATATTCCTACAAGGTTACAAATTATTATTTAGTGTATAGATCATGACACACGATACATAATAGGGTAGTAATAAGAAAATAACACCACAAAACACACCCATACAGGCACAATTGATAGTAAATATATGTGTTTCCTACGGTACAAGTCGGTTTGTTTATCATTTTCTAAGTGACAGTTACACGATGATATATTCCTACAAGTGTTCATACTATTTTTAGTGTTGAAATCATAACATACGATACATAATATTAGTAATACGAGTGAGTTGACAAGGGACTTAGGCGGGAAACTGAACACCCATGAAGCAGTCACACCGCACTCACGTGTACACACAGACACACCGCTGTCTCGTGAGCAAACATGGTCCACTTCAACTCGCCCTATCTCCACAACTATTCATTGTACAGCCCTCCCGATGGTACCATTGGAAAGAGGAAGAGTTGAAGGTAAGGATGGAACAATTTTGAAGTCAGTACACTATATAGGTTAAGAGTGTGAACGTTGTGAATATAGGGCATATCGAGGAATTTTGACCCTAGCGGCAGGGACCCCCCCTCCCGGTCTGCAGGGGTTAATATCTAAATTAAAATCTCACAGAATCCAAGGCGACACCGTAAGATGGATAGAGAACTGGCTAAGAAACCGTAAACAACATGTGGTAATAAATGGGAAATCATCTAACTGGACTGGCGTTACGAGCGGGGTGCCGCAAGGGTTAGTTTTAGGGCCAATCCTATTCTTAGTTTACATAAACGATATAGATGAAGGTCTCTCATGCATAATATCGAAGTATGCCGATGATACTAAAATTGCAAATACAGTACAGTTAAACCTCGTTATTTCGGACCCCGTTATAACGGATTTCTGTTATAACGGACACAATACGCTGGAGATTTTTTTTCTGAATTTTGGTTTCTCTATTTTTTTCTATTATATTATTTACATTATACAGTAGGTATATTATTTACACATCATTGCATACCTATTTATGTATATATACAGTTGACTCTCGAATAAATTCGAGGAGTACTTATACAAAATGAGTGAAATCATTATGAACATGTCACGAAATGATATCACTGTCGTCTGCGAAGCGTGTGTGTGTGTGTGTGTTGCCACCACTTCTCCCTCACTCCTTCCCCCCATACCCTCAGTCTAAATTCACCCTAGCCCAAGGTCAAGGGAATTATAGGCCTAACATGCATTGTCACCTTGTGTTTGACTCGCTCGTTTTTAGTAATTTACGAGTTAACCACCAGCTTCATGTCAGGTGGTGCATTTACAAAACGTAAGGTCATATCCTTCCATATCAAGAAGGAAGGTTTTTCTCGAACAGAGAAAGAAGGAAACACCTGAGTGTGTGGTTGATAAAAGTAAACAAACGATATCACACGCTATCTCCCCTCTTCCCCCTACTCTCCCCCCTACCACCTCCACTACCACACACACTACCACACACACTATCTCCCCTCTTCCCCCTACTCTCCCACCCTACCACCTCCACCACCACGGATGTCCCACACTCATTTCAGTCATTACTCAAAATTGCGTTATTCGAGAGTCAACTGTATCTATATTTTGTGGTAATTTTTGTATATAAATTTTTTTTTCGTACCCCTCGTAAAAATTCGTCGCTATAACGGTCAAACCGCAATAACGGATACCATCTCCCCCCTATTAGTCCGTTATAACGAGGTTTAACTGTACTCACTAATGCACAAACTAAAGAAATGCAAGATAATCTCGATAAATTGTCGAATTGGGCGAATACTTGGCAAATGTCCTTTAATGTAGATAAATGTAAAGTGCTCCACATCGGACATCGTAACGTAACAGCAAACTACTCGTTAAATGGTAATCAACTTAAAAGTGTGGACCAAGAGACAGACTTAGGGGTAACAATATCAAGTAACCTAAAACCCAGTCAGCAGTGTACGAAAGTAATTAAGAAAGCAAACAAAACTATCGGCTTTATTGGCAGAGCATTCGAGTATAAGTCTAAAGATACAATCCTCACTTTGTATTATTCCTTGGTCCGTCCCCTTATGGAATATTGTGTCCAAGCCTGGTGCCCGTACTACCAGAAAGATATAGTAAAATTGGAACGAGTCCAACGTAGAATTACTAAAATGATACCAAGTCTTAAGAAACAAAACGTATGAGGAGCGACTAAATGAATTGAATCTATTCCCATTAGCACAACGTAGATTGAGAGGCGACTTAATCCAGGTATTCAAAATAATAAAAGGCAAAGATAATATGGACTGCAACAAATATTTCAATATCGATCAATCAAACTACACAAGAGGTAATGGCTGTAAAATCATAGGTAAATCTTTTAATTCACACGAATCGAAGAATTTCTTTTTTAACCGAGTCGTCAACTTATGGAATGGGCTTCCCCGTAACGTAATAGATTGTAATACCGTAGACAGCTTCAAACGTCGCTTAGATAAACACCTTGCATCTAATCCCCGACTTTCGATGTTTACTAATGACTAATTTTTGCCCATTACAGGTGGCAAGTTAGCCAAATTTTAACTAATTTATATCTTTCCTATAAAATTTCCTCGTGGAGTATTTTCTAACAACCCCACAAGGTTCTGACTCCTGACTTTATTTCCTGTACGGGTCAGGCCGGAGGGAGTGGAGGGTGGGGAGAGAGCCTTCTACTTTGCTATCCTTATCTACGACTATCACTGGGGAGAAATTCATTCTCCACCAGTAACCTTCTAATCAGATCACCCCGTGTGGACCGTAAGGTCTGTTGTGGTCTGCGATTCTATGTAACTCTATGTAACTCTCTTTCTCTCTCTCTCTCTCTCTCTGTCTCTGTCTCTGTCTCTGTCTCTCTCTCTCTGTCTCTGTCTCTGTCTCTGTCTCTCTCTCTCTCTCTCCCTCTCCCTCTCTCTCTCTCTCTCTCTCTCTCTCTCTTTCTCTCTTTCTCTCTCTCTCTCTCTCTCTCTCTCTCTCTCTCTCTCTCTCTCTCTCTCTCTCTCTCTCTCTCTCTCTCTCTCTCTCTCTCTCTCTCTCTTTTTTTAAACACAAATTTTATTTACTTTTATTAGTTTATCATAACATTACATTAACATTTACATCAACATCCTTGTTCTCCTAAGTAAAAAGTTTTGTATAATTTTGCCATAAAATTTAATGGGGTTGTTTGTAATGGCTCTATTGAAAATTCTTAATCTAAAATTTTAAACACTGCCTGTTTTATCTAAATACTTTACTACTTAATATGATAGCTTTACTGATTTAATTATTTCTCCTTAGTAATCCAAGCAACTCATATTTGAGTTCCTTCAATATGCAGATGCTTGAAAGTGATGACTGCATATGAAATAATTTAATTAATTGGTTAATATATTCTATTTTTCTGCAAAATCTTATCTACTCTCTTTTTTATTTCTCAACTCTTGAAAATCTGTGATGATAATTAATGCAACTTCCTTTATGTCTGTTCGTTCTATACCCATGCACTGCACAATGCAAAGGCATTATAGAAATCAATTTTCTCTGTACCAAAATGGGCACCAGGACAACAGAAAACGGGAGACCTGGGAGCTCTGAATAACATGGCTGTCAGTAGTGGATTGATGGCCATACCCGGGATGAATCCATCGCTCTCACGTTCACCTACGTCATGGACAGAAATGAAAATATTAGTGAATAAATTAATTAATACTGTAAATAAATAAAAAATCCTGTAAATAAGTATTTAATAAATGAATAAATACTGCTAATAAATAAATAAACAATGTAAATAAGTGAATAAAGTTAGGTTGGATACCAATTAATTAAAAAAACCACATCAAATCTTAACATACCAAGATGTTCCCCTCACCAAAAACAAACAAATTGATGTAAGAATGAATCCATAGTTTATCTTGAATGTTTACTGAGTGATGAAAGTTGATGGACAGTGGCGTCGCGAGGGGGGGGGGCTGGGGCTGGGGGGGGACATATGTCCCTGGGCGCATCATTTAGGGGGGCGCCAAGTGCCAATTTGAAGTTGTAGAAAATTAAATTGCTTTGTTTACACCAAAGTGAATCTGAAATAATGAAGTTAAACATTTCCAGAAAAGATTAGTGCACTCAAGCCATATTTTAATTTATTTTTACTTTATATTAATTATGAAACTTTACTTTGGGTTTAGAAATGGGTAGGCATCTTCATTAGTATTCACGTAAATAAATTAGATGAATAATTCATTTTTAACCCTTAAAGACCTATCAATTTTTGGCCTTAAAACTGATTAACGCCTTTATTTAACAGCCCATAAATAACTGCATGGGCTACATATAGCCACAGCAATGGTACCAAAGGAAAGCCTTGGACTATTGTAATTGGTCTTGATTGGCTGACTCCCCCCCCCCTTTAGTGGAGGTGGGCATGGCCAAAGTACATCCACACCCATTGTGTTATCTGAGCCAATACCATCACTCGTGGACTGTCATACTCTCCCTCTCCCTGCCTCTCTCTGCCTCCCATAGCTCTTATTAGCTATTGGACATTAGTTTAACACACTTTCAAACTCTTCCATACATTGTGCATGCATGTGTTAGCGTTATCACAGGTATGCACAGTTGTATGCAAAAATGACTTTTATGTTGCCTTTTTTGTATATTTCACTGCATTTATATACTCGTTTTACATACACTAACATGCAAGCACACATCGAGGTACACATACTCATGCATCTACGCATTATACACATGCGTAACACATGCATATACCTTCGTATGTTATTTGGGGGGGTAACTGTCATATTATTTTCCGACTTTGACGTGCTGCTGTACTCTAACCAGTGGAGATAAAAGACTTTTGTTTGCATATTCTGGTGTGTAAAATAAAGCTCTACAAACCAATATTTGCGGTTGGGGGTGAAGGCTGTGTCGTAACGAATTGCGGTGCTTAAGGGTTAAGGAGTAAAGATAAAAAAAAATCGTTTCCAAGTGGCTTTAAATTGCTTCTATGAGTACACATTGAACCCCCAGCTGATGAGGCTCGCTTTGCTCGCCAACCACCCATCATCACACCCCCTATTGGGGCGCCATAACAATCTTTGTCCCCGGGTGCCAACAACCCTCGTGACGCCACTGTTGATGGATGTTGAATACGGTAGTGTAGATACTGGTACTGGTGATGGAGTTGCATACATTCAAGGTAGAGTATTGTCCACAATTTTCACATTTTTTTTTATCTAGAATAATATTGTGTCATACTCACATGGTAACACGGCCATTAGTGTCAAATGCATACCTGTGGTGAAAAGGTATGAGACCGAATTCACAGTGTAAGCACTTATTCACATAGCCTACATACACCATTATATATTAGAATTAGCCTGACCTAACCTAGACCACAGCAGACTACCAGGACCTAACCAAGGCAAACTACCGGGACCTAGCCTTGTGTGTGTGTGTCCAATCTCCACTGCGCCAAATTTGACATTTTTATTTCCAATTTAAATGATATTAATTGTTAATATTTTGAGATTATCCTTGGATGAATTAATGGAGTTTTACTGTAGTAAAACAACCATAAAATATACATGATTATGAGCATATAGTTATAAGGATATGGTACATTAAACAAACATATTTGCTGTATAAACATATATACATATACTATACGTACTAATACACATAGGGTCAGTTGGGGTCACACCGACCACCGGGTCACACCGACCCTCATAAACAACTCAAAAACCAATTTGAATTGCGCGCCGTCATTCAGTGCGAACGCAGCGCCACCGCAGACGGACAACATGGCAACAACAGCAGCACACCAGTGTCGGATCTATTTACACCAGGTAAGATTTTCTTTTTTTCGTATGTCCGATGTAATATTTCACGATTCTTATATAGTGTCCTATGTCGGCAATAACGTCCTGATTCTGGGGAGATAGGTTGCATCACGAAGTGTAATCATATTAGCATGATATCAAGTGAAAAAGAAGTCACTCAGTTGCCTGGGACAGGAATCATGAACGCGGGAAAAAAATATGGCGGGGCGCAGCACACCGACCCTGCCAAGGTGGCGTCACACCGACCCGAAAATAATTGAAAATTATATATATTTTTTTTTACCTTCCCAATCATAATGACAAGTGCTTGATTATGTTTATTAGCATGCTGAGAACCCTGTATATTGATTTGGTGCATCTAAGTGAGGTGGAACAGTGTTTTTTTTTTGTGTGAAGTTGAAGGTAAATTATGAGAATTTTTTGAGTTATTTCGGCAATGTAAAAGTATAAGCACATTCATATATCATTATATAAGTGATGTAAGTTATTAAAATGTTTCTATTTAAAATATTTTGTGGTTAAAATTCCATTTCAAGTTGGGCATTTTCAAGGTCAGGGGGTCGGTGTGACCCTGCCCACCTTGACGATTTTGAAAATTATATATATTTTTTATTACCTTCCCAATTATAATGAAAAATGCTTGATTATGTTTATTAGCATGATTTTTAACCTGTATATTGATTTGGTGAATTTAAGTGAAGTTAAACAGTGTTTATTTGGGGGGTCAAGTTGAAGGTGATTTGTGGAGAAAAAATACTATCCTAAGCAAACCTAACATAACTAGGCATGACCTCTAATGTCTTAAACTATTTTCAGAACACCACCAATTCACCCACCACTACCATGCCTCGCCAACGCCAACGCACGTCCAACAAACAGATGGACAGGACCGACCTAGAAAAGGCCTTCAATCACCGGGTCAAAACCCAGTGCAGCCACAAGGAGGCCGCTGAAAAATTCGGCGTCAAGAAGACGACTCTGGTTGTAAGTTTCTCCATTCAATCCTATAACCTTCTATTTATAAGTTATATTGACAATTGCATTAGGCTATTGAGTTTTCTTTTATTTTATCAAAGTAAATTAAGCTATTAAGTTTTCTTTTATTTAATCAAAGTAGTAATTAAGCTATTAAGTTTTCTTTTATTTAAGCAAAGTAGTAATTAAGTATTAAGTTCTCTATTATTTAAGCAAAGTAGTAATTAAGCTATTAAGTTTTCTTTTATTTTCTATGTCCTAATTTATATTGATACTTACAGGATGCATTCAACCGCTCCAAGAAGGAGTCTAACGGGGTGACCTATGTGCCTGTTCCTGGGAAGGTAAACATGGTTTTTACTCCTGAGCAAGAAGGGCTCATAGTTAAATATACCATCCAGGCGGCCCAAATGTTCTACGGGTTGCCGAGAATTGAGGTCCGCAGGATGGTATATAACTATGCCCATGCTTGCAAGAGTAAGAGCATCCCCGAGGCCTGGGAAAGAAACCGGATGGCTACTACGGACTGGTATTACAGCTTTATGGAACGCCATCCAGATCTTGTCTTGAAGGCTCCGGAAGGCATGTCGATTGCCAGGATTGTGGCTTTTAACAAAGTCAATGTGGAAACCTTTTTCAAGGCTTACACATTGGCTTTGGAAAAGTACCAATTCACTCCGGACCGGATATTCAATCTGGATGAAAGTTCCTTGTCCACAGTTATGAAGCCTTGTAAGGTTGTATGTGCACGAGGTAAGCCGGTAGCGACGCAGGTAACTCGTGAAAGGGGGGAAACAATGACGTTCGTGGGCATTATAAGTGCTGCGGGGCAGGCCGTGCCTCCAGTATTTATAATTCCCCGAGCCCGTTGGAACCCCACTTTCATGAGGAACACGTCTTTTGGGTCCAAAGGGATATTGCATCCCAGTGGCTGGATGAACGGTGACTGTTTCGTGCAGACACTTCAGCATCTCCATGAGAGATCTGGTTCTTCTGACGAGAACAAGATTCTCCTGATCATGGACAATGCTGAATGTCACATGAACATCAACGTTGTCGAGTTTGCGATCAGGCATGGTATCGTAATTGTTACCTTGCCTCCTCACACAACCGACAAACTCCAGCCATTGGATGTAAGTGTCTTTGGTCCTTTTAAGACCTTCCTGCGTGCGCTACTGAACGACCACGCGCTCATGCATCCTAATGAGCATATAACTGTGCACCAGCTACCGGAGTTTGCTTGTGATGCCTGGACTAAGGCAGCGAACCCCGTCAATATCCTCAGTGGGTACCGGGCGACTGGCATCTGGCCCGTCAACCGCCTCATCTTCCCAGATGAAGCGTTTGTGGGGGCTCAGGTGACAGAGCGACCAGCACCTCCTGAGGACTTTGTGGTGGAAGTGGGCCCCCCTTCATCTGATGGAGCTAATTCATCAGATGGAGAGGACCAGCCTCCTGCATCTCAAGTAATTGACCTGCCCGATCTCTCTCCCACCCTCGAGGATGACCCAGATGACCCTACTGGCACAGCATGGCCAGACCCAGGAACAGCTGCACCAGGCCCCAACACTGCCACCCCAGGCCCCAGCACTGCCACCCCAGGCCCCAACACTGCCACCCCAGGCCCCAGCACTGCCACCCCAGGCCCCAGCACTGCCACCCCAGGCCCCAGTACTGCCACCCCAGGCCCCAGCACTGCCACCCCAGGCCCCAACACTGCCACCCCAGGCCCCAGCACTGCCACCCCAGGCCCCAGCACTGCCACCCCAGGCCCCAGCACTGCCACCCCAGGCCCCAACACTGCCACCCCAGGCCCCAGCACTGCCACCCCAGGCCCCAGCACTGCCACCCCGGGTTCCAGCACTACCACCCCGGGTTCCAGCACTCGGTCGACCCCGCCCTCCATTACACCCGAAGCTGTCAGGCCCTTCCCCAAGGCAGCCAACCAACGGCCCTATGGAAAGGGCAAGAAGAGGTTGCGGGCCTGCATCCTCACCGAGAATGAGGAGGCGATTGTAAACCTACGGGTGAAGGCAGCCAAAAAGCAGAAGTTGGAGGAGAAGAAGAAGGCAGTGGCTGGCAAGAAGAGTGGAGTGCCTCGGAAGAAGAAGCCTGCCCCGGTCCCAGAGAGCTCCGAGGAGGATGATGTCCGGGTCCTGCTGGATGACTCCTCAGAGTATTCCGATGACTCTGAGTTTACGGAGTCATCCTACCCATTCCTGGACAAGGAACCGGAGGTGAGAGACTTTATGCATTATTCTACCTATGTATAAACTTTAGCACCACAAATCACGTAACAATTTGAACTTTTAAGGTAGCCTAGGTCTACAGAAACTTTATTTTCATAGCCAAAATTAATCAAGTAGCCTAAGTCTTATGAGGATAGCCAACCCTATCATATCTTATTTTTCTTTATAAAGACGCTCCTAATCATGTTTTCAATTATATTTTCAGGCAGGAGACTTCGTGCTGGTCAGGCTGGCACTGGAAGAGGGACGTGGTGTGGGCACATCGGTCTGCTATGTGGCCCATGTGTTGGCCACTTTGGAAGGTAGCCGCCTCAACCTCTCCTTCCTCCGGATGAAGTCGGCCATCCTTCGGAACACCTTCACCTTTCCCAACATTCCCGACGAGTCAGAGGTTGAGGCGGGGCATTGTTTAGGTGTTGTTAAGGTGTCGAAGGGGGCAACCAAGCGACAGGCGGACCTCATCAAAGTGTTCCCTCCGCTTGTCCCCTTCAACATGCACTATTGAACAGGCCGCCAATGAATAAACATACATTATTTTTGAGATGATCTTTCATTTTACCACTTAATAATGTAGTAGGGGGGCCAGGGTTATCATAAATGTTGTTTCCAGGCAGAAAAACAAAACATGTGTGGTGTTTTTTCAGCTTCAAAAATCTGGGTCGGTATCACCCAACCCCCTGGGTCGGTGTGACCCAACCCCTGGGTCGGTGTGACCCAGCCACTGGAGCACACCGACCTTGAGCAACAAAATTTTCAAAGTGCCAAAAAATACTCTTATTATTGGAGTTGCAGCTCTATGACCCTACCATAGGTGCATCATATTCTAAAGTTTGGTTTGAGTACAGTTTCCTCCGTCTCCAGTAATATTTGGATTTTTTATGAATATTTTTCCACTAAGGGGTCGGTGTGACCCCATCTGACCCTATACATAGGATATATATAGAACATATACTGTACTAGATATGAACAGGGCATATATGATTGAAGTTTTGTGGACAGTACAGAAAATACATGTAAGGATGATTGTTATTATCTTTTTCTCACTTAGGAAGAAAGTCTCTGAAGAAGAAGCCGAAGATAAAGGTTGGTCCGTCAACCTCTAAGTGCAGCATGGATGTCTACCCATCAGTAGTTACCAAGAAAAGAAAATTATCAGATCACAATTCTTTTCATCAGCTGCCCGAATCTGCAAAGGAAGTGTATGTATCAGTGCCATGGCTTTAATAATATTATGCTGTTTATAATTATAAAGTAGAGTTTCATGTGAATTAGTATGGGTATGTACAGTTGCCCACACATGAAGCTGGTAAAACTCGTTACTTGTGAGGTGGCTACAAAAGAAAGGAAAATGAAAAAAAATGTAGTTTGTTGACAGCCAGACAGTAAAATATTATTACTGTCTGCTTGTCAACAATCTACAACTTTTACCTACTTTCATTTCTGTTGTAGCTATTTCACAAGTATCTAGGCATACCAGCTTCCTGTGTGGGCAACTGTACATATGCTATTGTCAAGCAAACATTTTTGTCTTCATTGTTTCCAAAACACATTTCCTTCATCTTTCAACTCGGTTTAATCTTGTAAATGCCTCTCCCCTTTTCTCTAACATTAAAGAATAAAAGCTGCTCTGTAACTTCCATCTGTGCCCTTATATCTAATTTCCTTTTTGGCCAGTCTATAGCTGCTGTTGTAGATGGTCACTGTTCCTCAGGGTTCTGTTCTATCACCCACCCTCTTTCATCTTTTCATTAATGACTTTTTCAACTGTACTTCATTCTCTATCCACTCCAATGATGATGATTCCACCTTACACTACTCCGCCCATCCCTGCAGCTCCTCTCCACATCATATGATGAAGCAGTAGCATGCCTGACTTCTGATCTTTCGCTCATTTCCAACTGGGGCAGAGAGACCCTTGTACAAGATTTTCAATGTCTCTAAAACACAGTTCCTGCATCTTTCAACTTGCACTGTAGGGGTACGAAATCTAACGACCAAGTTCAGTCAGACCCTGAAAATGATCCATTCAAATTATCTTGCCATACCCACAGGGAATTGAACCCCGGACCAGGCAGTGCTTCTACCGAGTAAGCCAAATAAGTACTCCATTGGCCTAGCTTTCGAATTCTGGCTTTATCTCTCATGTCCGGTCCGGTCACTACATCACTTAATCTTTCAAATGACTATAGCTACTCCTTCAATAACATACAACTTGATCTTTCTCCCTCCCTTAACCCCTAAAGACCGGTTGACGTGATAGAGCATCTTACGTAAGGAACCGGGTAACAGCACCTACCGTCACAGCGATTTAGCGCTATTTCGCGCCCTGTAGGGCTAGTTTTTCTTGTTTTTAGGCGAGAAAATACACTCACAATATCGATCCGCTACCCACTCAGTCGATTCTGGGACCCCACGATGGCTTGGCGATTTTTAAGTAATTGCCCTTGTCCGAATTTGTGCTCTAATGATCGTAAGACAATACCGTAGTGAATATATGTACGTGAGTGACACCATGATATTCCTACAAGGTTACAAATTATTATTTAGTGTATTGATCATGACACACGATACATAATGGGTAGTAATAAGAAAATAACACCACAAAACACACCCATACAGGCACAATTGATAGTAAATATACGTGTTTCCTACGGTACAAGTCGGTTTGTTTATCATTTTCTAAGTGACAGTTACACGATGATATATTCCTACAAGTGTTCATACTATTTTTAGTGTTGAAATCATGACATACGATACATAATAGTAGTAATACGAGTGAGTTGACAAGGGACTTAGGCGGGAAACTGAACACCCATGCCGCAGTCACACCGCACTCACGCGTACACACAGACACACCGCTGTCTCGCGCGCAAACATGGTCCTTTTCAACTCGCCCTATCTCCACAACTATTCATCGTACAGCCCTCCCGATGGTACCATTGGAAAGAGGAAGAGTTGAAGGTAAGGATGGAACAATTTTTAAGTCAGTACACTATATAGGTTAAGAGTGTGAGCGTTGTGAATATAGGGCAAATCGAGGAATTTTGACGCTAGCGGCAGGGTAGAAATGTGGAGGCAGGGTCCCCCCCTCCCGGTCTGCAGGGGTTAAGGTGCATTCACACCAAGCGAGTCGAGTCGAGTCGCATCACGTCAAGTCAGTGTACGTCACGATGCGTCATGATACACCACCCGCAGTTAGCATTAAATCATATGGATGTAAGACAAGGCCGTTCACACCGGATGAGTCGCGTCGTGTCGCGTCGAGTCACCGATGGCGCCAGACCCATTTCTGTGTCAGTCACAGCGAGTCCACGGTGGTGAATTTCTTGTTTATCAGTTGCATTTTCACCTACCAGCAGGAATAAATGAACTATTACCATATTTCTTTTATTCATTATTGCCCTACACATATAATTATTGCTGGAATTTTCAATAAGATAGTTCTTACCTTAAGAGAATTGTCATTATTTCTTCAACCCCAACAGCACGTCTGTAATTAGTGTTCCTTTTCTTTATGGAAGATCCTGCCAAGTCCACAACCTTCTTGAAGTTTTCACTAGTCATCTTAAAGAAGTCATAGAATTTTTCTGGATGGTTCAGCATGTCTGGGAATAAATGACTGAAGTTTCCAAAATCTGGCCTTTTGGTTTTCAATTCATGCATCTAAATTCGGGTTATCTGACATCTACAACGATGACTAAGCCTTAACAGAACAGCTACCTGCCTGAGCAACTGAAAATGGGTCCATTGTTCTTGAAATCTGGTGAACCACTGAGTAAACAGAGTAATGATTGACTCGGGCTGACGCTGTTGGTGTGAACGGAGATTTTGTGTTTTGACTCGCACCAATTGATGATTGGTATGAATGCAGCCTTAATATTCTTGGAATGTCTTTCTCTCACAATCTCTCTTGGAGACATTATATTACTTCTCTTGCTAAAACCACCTCAAAGAAGGGTGTGAAGCACAGATTCCATGAATACTTCACCCCCACACAGTTGCTGTCTCTGTACAGGGGTCTCATCTGCCCCTGTATGGAGTATGGCTCTCATGTGTGGGGTGTCTCAACCTTCACAACACTCCTGGACAAGGTGTAATCAAAGGCCTTTTGTCTAATCAACTTTCCTCTTACCGATTTACTACAACCTCTCCCTCTTCACCGCAATGTTGCATCACTTTCTCTCTTCTATTGCTATTACACTGGACATTGCTTTTCCAAACTCTCAATGAATGGTTCCTCCCTCAGGAGAGCATGCAACACTTGCCAACCCAAGATCAAAATAATGACATGTAGAAGGGAAGAAGAGGGTAGAAGGATGATTATCATGTTAAGTAGGTGGTGGAGTGCTTTAACCATTACGCTCCGGTTAAGAGTACAGTTGCCTCGAATTTTTGGGCCGCCGGTAGCGGCATAATTTCTCGATTTCACCCTATATTCATAACGTTCTCAGTCTTAACCTATATAGTGTATTGACTTCAAAATTGTTTCTTACTTACCTTCAACTCTTCCTCTATCGAATGGTACCATCTGGAGGGCTCTACGATGTGTAGTTACAGAGATAGGATGAGTTGAAATAGACCAAGTTTGCGCGCGAAGCGCAACTTTGTCTTGACTCGTACGCACGGCTGATGACTGTGGCTAAGGTTGTTCAGTTAGCAGCTAAACACCTTTGTATACTCACTACAGTATATTCTTATTACTACGATTATGTATCGTGTGTCATGATCAGAACACTAAAAAATAATATGTACACTTGTAGGAATATCATGGTGTCACTGTCATGTACTAATCTTCACTACGGTATTTTTTTACGATCATTAGAGCACAAATTCGGACAAGGACAAATACTTAAAAATATCTCACCCTTCGTGAGGACCAAGAAGGAACTGAGTGGATAACTGATCGATATTGTGATTGTGTTTACTAGCCCACTGATAAGAAAAAACAGCCCTACATAGCCCTAAATGGCGGGAAATAGCTATGACGGTCTATCACATAAGCCGAAGTGCACGTACCGACGGTATATCACGTCAGCTGGACAGTAGGGTTTAAGTATATGTGGTCAAAAGAGGTACTGTAGTGGTTAGCAAAATAGAGGCAGAGGTTAATCTAGAGTAAATGAGGTAGGAAAGGAGCTAGGAGGAATGAATAGGATGTATGGCTGTAAGTTTCTTAGAATGGATATAAAGAGGAAGTGGTATGAAAGGATAGCAGTTCCTACTGCACTGTATGCAGGGGAAACGTGGAATATGGGAGAATTTGAGAAGAGAAGGTTGAATGTATTAAAGATGAGAAGTCTAAGAAGCATGTGTGGTGTGATCCGAATGGACAGAGTCAGGAATGAGGAAGTGAGGAAAAGGACAGGTGTTGTGAGAGAGTTAGCAGGCCGTGCAGAGCAGAGTGTGTTGAGATGGTTTGAACATGTGGAGAGAATGGAGGAGAATAGAATGGTAAAGAGAATAGGTGGCTCAGATTTGGAAGGTGTAAGGAGAAGAGGAAGGCCACAGAGCAGGTGGATGGACACCGTGAAAGGCGCTCTGAGTGGAAGAGGTATAATTGTGGAGCAAGGTAGACTGATTGCATGACAGAAACTTGTGGAGGATGGTGGTGAATGCTTGAAGAGTGGACGCGACTTTACTGTCCTTGAGTGTGGCCCATGGCCGGCTGAACGCTGGAGAGTGAGTTTGCCCTGTTGTGAAGTGGCACGGGTAATCCAGCTATTGCTGTCAGGCCTTGCTATGGATGCAAACATCGCTGCACCCCTTGTAGTCCCACAAATGGATACAGTTGTGTGGTGGGGATTGCTCCCTCCTCCAACAGGGATTGGGAGGTTGAGATGTGGAGTGTGTGTGTGTGGGGGGGGGTTCTACGTTACGATATTTGGTTTCGGATGGTGTGCGACGTAACGAGGCTCTCCAGCATGGAGATGGAAGCCTGGTATATGTTAAAATAAATAAATAAATCTTATTGACCATCTATTGATCTTCACTCCACCAGTTTGTGTAAAAAAAAGTTCATCCTAGGGTCAGTAACTATTACCTATTTACCTATTAGCTCAATAGGTGCTGGAATGTATATGCCAAGTTGGTGGTTAAATTACGGTTATAAGTTCAAGATATGATTATTATACTAATACAGAATATTTTTATTATAGGATGGATAGTGGTCCCTTTGAGTTTATTGATGTGATGAAACACTGCAGCGACTACGATGTGTCGGAAGAAGAGAAGATGAGAGTCAAAGTGGAACAGTGCAATGACAACGAGAAGTTGGAAGATGAAAAGATGAAAGTCAAAATGGAAGATTGCACTGATGAGGATGTGATATTGAAGGTGGAACACAATATTGATGAAGATGACAAAAGTAAGAGGTTAGTACACAACAGGCACTTAAGCTTTTCAGTAGTAACTAATTGTTATGCAGCAATGTTTGTATTATAGTAAGTTTCATCTCAGTCAACTTCATATTTCCAGACAAACCATATAAATATAGCTTTATTATAATAAGTTGAGAGGGAGGAGGATAGAGCTTGTGGGAGACATGAATGAGAAGGTAGGGAATGATAGAATAGGAAATGTAGTTGGCAAGTGAGGTGTTGATGGAATAAATTAAAATGGTGAGTGCTTGTGTGTGCCGAGGCGGGATTGTTCCTCCCCAACACCTGCTTAGAGCACAGGCTGATCCACAGCCACAGGTACACATGGAAGAGGAGGGATGAAAGGGGAGAGCAGATGAGTTTGATTAATTACATAGCTGTGGATGAAAGGATAAGGAAAGATGTGATGGATGCTACAGTTGTGAGAGGAATGTTTCAGTGCTTTTACCACTATGCAGTTTTGGTGAGGATTAGGATCAGAGCAAAATGGAAGTATGGTAGGAACAAAAGGGAGGTGGCAAGTGGAAGATTGAATTACATCGAGTATAGAGAAGAATATAAGAGGAGGGTGGGTAAGGTGCTTGAGGATGCAAGGCTGAGTAGAGGGGAGGGAGGGGGAGTGAAGGAGGTGTATGAAATGTTTAAGACACTAGTAATTAGCACAGCAGCAGAGGTTGTGGGATACAAGATACAGAAGGGCAAGAAAGGGAGTGCTTGGTGGTCGGAAGAAGTGAAAGATGCAGTAGAGAAGAAAAGGAAGGCATATAGGAGAACATTAGTTACATGACAGAGGAAGTGAAAGAGAGAATATGGCGCTATCGCTACGACAACTTTGCAAGCGCCATCCTATTATTGCATATAATAAGCGAGAGAATCGCCTTTAAAGTTTAGGTGATAATCACGCATAAGATAAACACGAATAATTTGTTGACCGTTACTTCACTTCAACAACTGGATATCACCACAATATAACATAGACTGTAGTTTTTAAGACTTCATTAGAGGCCAAATTTTATTAGCTTTTGACTGATATATGTTAAAAAGTGTTCAGTTCCCTATTAAGAAAGATATTACAGGTATAATAAATACGACTGTCATGGAAAAGAGGTGAAAAGTTATGCTCGTACTGATATATTAGATTAATATGTAGAAATGGTAAATAATAATAAAATATACTACTTCGCTTAAGAAACTACATTGTTTAAGCATTCTATGGGTATAGATTAGATATAGGTACGTTACCGAATATCTTTGAAAAGTTAAAAATAATGTGACACTATCACAGTTTGTATGGTCTATTACGTAACCTCTCCGACGGGCGCCAGCAGGTGGGATGGCGCCGGTCGCTGCCAAACGTACGATTCAACCTATCGCTTTTAACAGCCATAGTTATAAACTAGTTAATTATGTATCTGAGTTTGCTAGGTTAAACCTGTATGAATGAGTGGTAAGTAGAGGAACTGCTGAGTCATTATGCATCTATTTCTCCACACGGGTAAGAATTACAAATTATATTTTAATGGATTATAACACACACAGAGGCGAGGCGCCTCTCCTCCCTCCCTCTTCCTCCTGTATCCCGGTCCATCCGTACTCACCACCCCACTTCTCTCCCACTCCTTTCTAACTAAGTTCCTACCCTCCTCTATGTCACCTCATCACTGATGCCCTTTATCTTCCTGTCTAAATTCTAATACGTCTCACTATCCTTATCCTTCACCAATGTTTTTTACACTGAGGTACTGAAAGTAATTGTTACTAAGTAGGCTGATGTTTTTTAGTGTCTTAATGTGTCCTGCTCTGTATGTGCGTGTGTGTGTGTTTAGGTATGTGTCCTGTTATGTGTGTGTGTGTTGTTTCCTTCTATGTTTTGGTATGTGTCCTGGTGTGTGTGTGTTGTTTCCTTCTGTGTTTCAGTGTGTGTGTATGTGTGTCCGTGTCTGTGTTTTGTTACGTGTCCTGTTGTGTGTGTGTGTGTGTGTTTCCTTCTATGTTTTGTTATGTGTTTGTGTTTCCTTCTGTGTTTTGTTAATTATGTGTCCCGTTGTGTGTGTGTGTGTGTGTTTCCTTCTGTGTTTTGTTGTGTCCTGTTGTGTGTGTGTACGTGTTTCCTTCTGTGTTTTGTTATGTGTCCTGGTGTGTGTGTGTGTCCTTCTGTATTTTGTTATGTGTCCTGTTGTATCTATCTATCTACAGCTCCGACACCTCGTTCCCTCCGGGAACTCCCACCACGGCAGAAGTTAACGCACTCCCTCCTCACGTGCTCTATCCCACCCCCACTTCTCTCTCTCACATACTCTTCCACACTTTTCTGCCATCTAACCGGAGGTCTGCCTCTCACACCAGGTCCCACAACTTCACTATCGTACAAACTCCACACTTTGCATTCTCTCCACATGTCCAAACCATCTCACTGTATTACGCTTCACTCTCTGAACCACTCCACATTCAATCCCAACTGCTTTCTCACCCATACCACATCTCTCATACACACTCTCATTACTTTCTCCATCCCACCTAGTAAGTCCACATGCTCCTCTCAGATAATTCATTTCCACAGCACCTATTTCTCAGTCCCCTTTTCACTTCCATACTCACACTTCTACCTTACATAGTCCTCCCCAGTGATATTATGACCTGCCTGCCCCTCACTGCTCTCTCCCTGATTTCTCCTTCCATGTTTACACAGAATTGTTCCCATTTACTTGAATTCCCTTACTTCCTCCATCCTCTCACCCCCTAATGTTATCTCACATTCAGTCCCAATTGGTTCAGCCACTCTATAGGGTATAGCAAAGTCAATTACTTCTGTTTTGGTCCTCTTAAATACCATCACCTTACTCTTACCAACATTCACCTTCAGTTTTCTTCGCTTACACACGGACTGAAACTCATCCACCACCCTCTGTAACTCCCTTTCACTCTCAGCCAGCAGAACAGTGTCATCCACAAATAAGCTTGCAACCAAGGACCAATCTATTCCATTCATCCTCAGTCTCGCACCCAGGCCCTCCACCTTTACCTTCATCTATCTCATACAATCATCCATAAAGATATTGAACAACCATAGTGGCATGACACACCCCTGCCTCAATCCTACACTGATATCAAAGTTCTCACTCAAATCACCCTCGACACTCACGCAAGTTTTTGCCTCTCTATAGAAAGCCTCAATCTAATCCAGCAAGTGCCCATCAACACCATAAATCCTTAATGCATCTATCATAGCTCTCCTATCAACCCTATCATATACCTTCTCGAAATCCATGAAGGAAGCATACAACTTCCTACCCGTCCCAATATATTTCTCCACTATTGATTTTAATGCAAAGATCTGGTCCACACATCCTCTACCCTTTCTGAACCCTCCCTGCTCCTCACTGACTTTATTCCCTGTTACTTCTATCAGTCTCTCAGTAAGAACCTTCCCATGAACCTTCCCAGGTACACTAAGAAAGCTTATTCCCCTATAGCTACCACACTCATCCTTACTCCCCTTCCCCTTATATAGAGGCACAATTATGGCTCTCCTTCAGTTCTCTGGCACCTCTTCCTGTCTCCAAGCCAATGTGCATAATATTATAAGCAGCATCCACTACACAACTTCCTTATTATTGGGAATTAACAGTACGCCATAGGTTAATTGAAATTGCATGTATAACTAGGTATGAGTGATTATATGTAACTATAGTCAGGACTTGACAGGCGAAAACGTGAAGAGGGAGAGAAAGGACATGATGAGTCAGTGGGGCCAGATAAAATGGGGAGGAGTCAGAAGTGTAATTAACCTCCAACCACCCACACCTATTTTTGATATAGAGGCAGTTGGTAGTCACACTCGAGAGGAGGAACATCTCGTATCCGGCCCTCCTAGCTTTGCCTATATTAATTGATGTGGGCAATACTTACAGGGTTTTGGCGCCCCTTCGGCCCCAGCCATTAGCTTTCAGTTCTTCAACTGTCCCTCTTTTCTTTTCATTTCCTCACTGCTTGCTGTCACACCTCTCTATCACCTTTTTCTGGCGCTATAGGACCTCGATGTTGCGGCGCCTAATATCCATCAATCAAATCCTAGCTTGCCTGGACTCCTATTGTTCTAACATAACGTCGAATTTGTTTAAATACTGTTCACAAGGCTTATTGTTTAACATTCGCTTGACGAGAATTAGTGAAGGAGTCATCAAGGTGAGGAGAGGGCTGGTCAAGAAATTACGAGTGTGTGTATGCAGAGGACTGCAGCGAACGAGTGTGAAGGACATTGAATTACCAACTGGGTTGCTTGATTCTCCATTGATATTAAAGTAACGTAACTATCGTCTGTCATCACGTGTGCGAGGGTGAAGTGCTAGCTTGTGGTATATATTAAAGTAACGTAATATTACTGTCACCACGTGTCCGAGGCTGTTGCCACGTGTACGTACGAGCGAGCAAGTGAAGCCATGTGTGGAGAAGCAGGGACGAGACGAGTAAGTACATAGATAGCTATTGAAGCGTGAACGGAAGTGTGTGTGTGATTATTCATTGTTGGCCTGGAATTTTAATTAATAAATAAGAGAAAATTGCAATTGGTTGTTTTGTGTTCACCATCAGTTGCATGACTCATTATATTCAATACATATATAGCAGGAAGAACCCTAGAAATAAATATATTGTGTCAGGGGACTGGAAAAGGTTACAGGAATAATATATTATCAACCCTGGTCGAATAACCTCGTTGCAAGCCAACCAACGAGATTATATATTAACCAAATAAGGTAAGTCTTTAATAATTTAAATATGAAGCAACATATATCCCAGTCCACCTTCACAGTTTCCTATAATTGTCTTAACCCCTAAGAGCCTATAGACTTAATATCACGTCACCACGAACATAGGCCTTGAAGCCGATTGACGTAATATAAAGACTGGTAATATAAACACTGGTTAGTTTGGGGCTTACTAGTGTGGACTGACTATAAATACTGCGTTCTGACTCTGGGGGGGGGGGGGGGGAGGAGGTGGCCTCTTTGTGACTGCTCTCTCCCTACCATACCACCCACCAACACCCCTCTCTACTCCCCCACACTGACTCCTCTCCTATCCTTCCTACTCCCTCCCCCTTACCGAGTTCCCATGCTTTTATAATCACATGGGAAGCTTATCTAAGTCATATCACACCTCGTTTATATGCGTACTGGGCAGTACACACATATACACACATGTTATATGTACATAACGTTACTATATAACTATATGTGTACAGAGTAAGCCTGCAGTATGCTATTATATATGTATATTTATACCTTGAAAACTGTAATTTTGTCATATATGGTCAGTATTTCGTCGAATTTTAGCGTAATAAATTACGCTATGTCACGTTTTCCTAGTTTTTTAGGGGTAACTGTTTTTTTCTCTCTGAATTTGATGCACTCCCCTACTCAAACCAGTCGACTTACGAAACTTTCTATTTCAGATTCTGGTGTGTAAAATAAAACTCTACAAATCTGTAATAACAGAATTTACCTAAACGAAACTTTTAAAATCACTCTGTTTTTGCGGTTCTTGGGCTAGTAGCATAATTGGAATTGCGGCTCCTACGGGTTAAATACAGTGAAAGTTTCTTTATCTGGCATTCTGTTAACCGGAAACTTCCTGTATCCGGCATTTTTTTCATAAGATAAATATAGCAAAAAAGAACGGCCACGCTCACCCGCTCAGAGCGCAGAGTGAGGAAGGAGTGACAAGTGTTAAAAGTGAAGAGAAGTGTACTGTATTGTTACTTTACAAATGTAAATACACTATTACAATTCGTATTAAGCATATCAAATGCATATAACAATTTGTATTAAGAATTTCGCAAATGACTCATGTCTGAAATGAGTCGTCGGCATGTGTAGTAGTGGTGGAGGTGGTAGGGGGAGAGTAGTGGAAAGGGGTGAGAGTAGAGGGAAGGGGGGATATAGCGCGATATCGTTTGTTTACATTTTATTGAGCATATTCTGGTATTTACTTCTTTCTCTGTTCGAGAAAAATCTTTCATCTTGATATGGAAGGATATGACCTTCCGTTTTGTAAATGCACCACCTGATATGACTGAGTGTTAAAGCTGATGGTCAACTCGTAATTACTAAAAACGAGCGAATCGCACAACGCAGACTAGGCCTATATTCCCTTGTAAATGGAAACTGAGGGTAGGGGGGGAAGGAGCGCAGGAGAAGTGGTGAGAACACACATACACACACTTCACAGACGACAGTGATATCATTTCGTGACATGATTATTATAATTTCGCTAGTTATGTATAAGAACTCCTCGGATAAATTTGAGAGTCAATGTATACTAATCCTGTATGTAACTTATTTTTATTTGTTCATGTCTAATTATATGAAATAATTTCAGGGCTAATGAGTTTGTCAGAGACATGAAGAAAAATCTGTATCGTACAGGTTGTGGTCCTTCAAGTCCAGACATCAAGCCAGATGAGCTAAAACCTGACCCAAACCACAATGACAGTGACAATTGGCCAAAAGGTTGGTATTTTTCCCTTAAGTACAGAACTCTCAGGTTTGCATATCACAGTTCTGTACTCACTGTGTTATTCAAATCTCCTATATTGATACTGCAAGTATTTCAGATAGTCCTTTTTTTGACAGCCAGTCATCACTGTAGACTCTACAGTGATGACCTTCTATGTTGAGGGTTACTCTACAGTGTAGAGTAACCCTTAACATAGATGGATTCACTTAAACATGGAGTCCAGATTTCTTTTTATTATTAAGTAATAGAAATATTTATTTATTATTTATTTATTAATTTACTTATTTATACCTCAACTGTCAGTGGCCCGTGAATCTTGCGAGGCCCCGAGATTATCGAGTGTTGCAGTAGATGAGACAGCGTAGCTTCATCGTGTTGGTAGCTTCAATCCTGTCTAACTAGATGGAGACACCTTATTTATACATGTCACTATCAGGAGAGGGGAGCTACACCATCACTCACAACATTTTGGAAAGTGGTTAGGTATCTTCTATGTTGTAAGTTGACGATGATTTAGTGGGTGTGTTATTGATGTGTAGGTATAGCCAAGATACTTGACGAACAGCTTGACCCATCAGATCACCCCGGAAAAGCTCCAGGCGTTTCTCGTAGAAATGAACCTGAGACCATGCCATTCGCAGTCCATTGCAGAGTCCACTTTGCCACCGCCTTCCTAAAAGATACAAAATGTATACTTTATTGTATATCTTGTAACTGTATTGTACTGGAAGAGGCTATCCAGTCATATACCTCAAATCTATACTATACTACAGTAGGCCCTCCAAATTCGCAAGGGTTAGGGCCAGGGGATCGAGACCGATAAACTGCAATATTGGTACAGCTGTGCTGTAATAACATTTCCTTAACCTTAAAATCATCCTAAAATACTGCACTGCACATATAATGCATCCTAATTTACATACATGAAATCATCATGCAATAATGTACAGTACATGTATAACACATGTTAGGGAATAATAATAAAGTTCATGAACAAACTAAAATATAAACATTCGCTCGTAGAGCGAGGACTTGGTGAAAGTATGGCAGAAACAGTCATGGCTTTGACCTTGAAGCATAGAAATTAACATAGACCAGTATAGAAAGGGTCGGTATTTCACGTTTTGCATTGACATTTGTGACCTTCAGTCTTGACATTCGACCTTGAAGCAGAAGAAGCTATATTTGATTCAAGTAAAGGTGTGCTGACAATCAATTGAGCAGACATCAAGTTTTAGCGATTTTCAATATTTCCTTTTTAGACAATTTTGACCTTGACCTTTGACATTTGACCTTGAAAGTCAATAGGTGAGATTGGTATTGTACACTCGCCAGCACTGCCCCGTGTTATAGGGCTCACACGTTTTAGGAGATGTGGCACCACTGTGATGATTTGCCTCGAAATAATCTTCGTGTGTGAAATAAGTAACCTCGATACAGTGGCGCATGAAGTGAACTTTGTTGTTGAATGTTTCGAACCACAGTGTATCATAACAGGCTGAACTTTGTTTAACCTGATCCATGCAATAAGTGTTTAATATCTGCCACCTTTATAATTACTGCAGACCCTGAAGGTGGTATAGTGACTGTTGTGACACTGCAAAAGGAAATCGAAGGACGGAAGGAGTTACCATCAACATCACAAATCCTTGCCAAACGCCGCCTCTACACATCCACCCCACTTGCCAAGGGACGTTGAATTATTATCAGTGATTCACCTAGTGATGATTCTGATTCCGATTATATAGCAGCAGAGGATGATTCTAGTGGTTCATCTACAGCTAACGCAAAAGAAATCGTCGCACCAGCCGAAATCCGTAACCACGGATGATTTACTAACCTTATAAAGTTTTTTAGGATGAGTGAAACAAATCATTTTTATGGCATGAAGGATTGTTAGTATTTAGTCATTTTTCCATAAACTTTTAACACAGCTTTGATACGTTTTGGCATACCGGCAGCCAATTTTTTACAATAATCATCAACCTCAGCCCACAGCTTCCTTATCTTCACTACCCAACAGTCAACATTGGATATTGGGGATTTTGCCTGGCTAATGCCATCGCCTGGTTCTTTTTCTCTATGGTCAGCTTAATAGGACACATTTTGCAGCGTAATAAAAAAAATGCCTGCGGAGTAAAATTGGCCAACTAATATCGGGAGAGGGAGGGGGGAGTAGTGTATCCCAAAGCACCCTCACTGTAGGCCTCACTGACTCTTACTAATAACACAAATTAAAACTCAACCATAGAAAATGAAACCAAAAGTTACCTAATAGGTGTTTTTTGTTGCATTAATTAGCTTGTAAGGTTGATAATCCAGAATAAAGACAAGGTGTTAGAAACTGTCGTAATTTGTTCGAGTGCGACGATTTCTTTAGCGTTAGCTGTAGTTCAGATGGTACAGCACCGCCCTTCCAGACCTCATCACCCACAACACTGCCCTCCCAGACCTCATCACCCACAACACTGCCCTCCCAGACCTCATCACCCACAACACTGCCCTCCCAGACCTCACCACCCACCCAAGATACTTCAGGGCCCACTGCCACACCATCATCTAGTGCTGATCATACCCAGTGCCTATTCCAGCTAAGTCCCGGCCAGTGTCGTCCGTCTGACAAAACTGTATGGTCCAGGACACCCCTTGCTAGGAGATCTACAGTCACACAGCCTGCTCTACCATACACACAAGGATTGACAGCAAAGTCAGGTGATGCTGAATCCGCCACCGATTTCTTCAAGCTTCTTGTTGATGAAGATAAGGTACAAGATATAGTAACCCACACAAACACCAGAATAGATGTATTGGCCCCAAAATATACTGACAAACATAAGGGTCCAGTATCACACACATGCCCAGAGGAAATATGGGCCCTAATGGGCATACTTGTCCAAAGTGGGCCTAAACAAGACAATAGAAAAACAACAAGAGAAATGTTTGACGTACGGCATGGCCCTCCATTAGACCGTGCTGAAATGAGTGAAGCAAGATTCTATTTTCTATTACGAGCTTTATGGTTTGATGAGCAGGCCACACGAGAGGAGCGCAGGAGCACTGATAAGCTGGCCCCATTTAGGGATATGTGGGAAAAGTTCGTCAAGAACTGCAAAGAAAGTTACATCCCCGGCTCAGACATAACAGTCGATGAACAGTTGTTAGGGTTCCGTAGACGATGTCCTTTCAGGTTCTATTTGGCCAAAAAATATGGTCTGAAGATCATAATAGCGTGTGACGCAAAAGAGTACTATATGCTAAATGGCGATGTTGATTTAGGCAAACACAGAACAGAAAGAGTAGCCCCCGGAAAAGTTGCTGAACACATCACCATGAAGCTGGTGGAACCATACCTGGACTGTGGAAGAAACATAACTACAGATAATTGGTTCACATCTATGTCATTCGCTACAGAATTATACAAAAAAAAAACTACACGTAGGAACACTACGACGAAAAGGATATGTTCCTCCAGCAATGCTCAACCTCAAGATTGAACGCCCCTTGCAATCAAGCATCTTCCTGTTCAAACAGAACCTGATGATGGTTTCTTACAACCCTAACAAAGGAAAGATTGTACTCTTTTTATCGTCAAAACACAACAGGCCTGAGATTGCAGAGGATAAAAAACCAAAGATAATCCACTACTATAATAAAACGAAAGGTGGAGTTGATTTGCTGGACATGATGTGTGGCAGATATTCTTGCAGCAAGAAAACTCAACGGTGGCCACTTTTCCTCTTCTATGGCGTGTTGAATATCGTTGTGACCATTGCGTTCATTTTGTGTAACATGATAAAAGGGATCAAAGTCCGACGCACTTTCATGCACAATCTGGCTGAGGAACTGGTGAGGCCGTGGGCTGAGAGGCGGCTTCAGCAGAGAGGCATGAAATCATCAGTGATGAACGTAATAAGATCCTGCTTCAACATCAGCCATGATCGACCTCAGGATCGTCCAGCTGCTACAGATCGACACGCCAAGAGGAGGTGCTGTTTCTGCCCATGGAAGACGGCGAAACAGACAAGGACGGTCTGTGCCAACTGTAATAAGCATGTGTGTCCAGTCCATTCAGACGTCCTATGCAACGTATGCCAACAATAAATCGTAAGTACAAAGTTGTTATTATTTTACACACACATATTTACAATTTTATATATATATACAGTATATGTAAATGTGTGCTTCAGCATCAGCTATGAATGGCTTCAGGATCGTCCAGCTTCTACAGGTCCACACGCCAAGAGGAGGTGCAGTTTCTGCCCATGGAAGATGGCGAAACAGCCAAGGACAGTCCTGCCAACTGTAATAACTCATTGCACATGCATAATTGCAGCTAGATCAGACAACTGGAAGTTGGTCAGGGGCATTACTTATTGAATGCCCCTCGTATATAGGCCTATACAAAATCACTCTCTTCTATTTATTCCAGGCAAGGTGTTTTTTGTGCAACCGAGGGTTGGCAGATGGACTGGATCATCAAGTGTAGTTTGTAGTTTAGTGTAGATATAGTTGTTTGGTCAATTTCATATATTTTGGTTTGAGGAACAGAATATCTAAATTTGTTTTTTCTTTCAATATTTTTTTTAATTATCTGAAAGTTGGATTTAATTTAGGTTAATTACATTCATTTACAGCCAGTAGGAAGTCAGAAGCCTTATTTTTGTACCACAGTATCATTTAGAATAATAAAAGCATTTCTTCATATGGATATTTTTATTTCCCCTACTGTGATTCCAATTGGCACAGGTCGACTATAATCAATAGGAAAGGCAGGGTCGATTGATCTCGGGTTAACATTGTGTATATTGCAGCTACAGTAACTACCTGGTTTCATGTTTATTACGTTATGATGGCGAGAATGACTATGCTAGTAGCCCCACCGGCAAGGTGAAAAAAAACTCTTCTCTTCAGTCATGACTGAAAACTGAAGCTTCTTCCAATGAGTTCTCGACAATATCATGGATGTTCACTATTCTTGTTATTTGTTCTATGAATATTGAAGCAAATGTGGTCTTATGACAGCATGCCATGTGCGAGGCTTATGGCTAATCCCTTTTTCTGGCAACAGATTTGGGGATCCATACATGTATTAGGTGATAAGATAGAAACAGAACGTAATCACAAAAATGTAGACAGCTAAAATGTATAACATAATGATGAGTACTGAATACTTTCTAATGTAGAACAATAAAGTTAAACAAATTTGGGCTGAAATGATACATTGTGGTTCGAAGTTTTAAACAACAAAGTTCACTTCATGCGCCACTGTATCGAGGTTACTCCATCCCACATGCCCCCCCAAACAGGAATCGCCTTGACAAGGTGGGGGGGCTTGCGTGTCTCTATGACCTGGCGAGCTAGGCTAGAGGGGGCTTTGGCCCCTGCTCTGCCCCAATTTTGGGGAGAGAGGGTTTCCCATGCTAGTAAGGTCGCCAGTGAGAGACCAGACTAAATGGTTCCTATGCAATAGGCTGCCAGTACGGGCCAACAGTGCTGCCCTCCAGTGGGGGAAGAGGTACCCCGCCTACGGCGACCAGCGCTCGGTCCCCTCATCTGCCCGGTTGGTAGTTGCTCTTGGCTCCTGGGGCCAAACATTATAAATCAATGATATATGGATACAATTAAACCCAAATCTCACTCTCGAGCGGTGGTCGACCAGGCCCTCGAGACGCCAAAATCTGGTCGTGGTGATGAGCAGAGAGCTCCAAATATGAGTAGACCCAGCAGGTCGAATGTAGTGTCAGATAAAAATGTTAGTGGTTGTGACACATTGATAATAACTAATGTACCGGCATCACTTTCGTATGGCGCTATCCACTCCATTTTTAAGTGTTTCGGAGTAGTCCTTCGAATCCGAATCACTTATGACTGTGATTGTAGGTCTAATCGGTGTTATATTACATTCAAAACAAATGCTGCTGCCAAAGCAGCATTTGAGGCAAAAGATTCTCTGACAGTGGGGGATACTCACTGTAAAGTTCAGTTAATGCGGTCTGCCAATGTAGTAGATAGTGATAATGACTACTGTCCTAACGTTTTTGATGACTCTACAGAGAATGTCCCAAAGGAACGTCAGGTTCCAACACCCTTTTGGTTTGTGGCGTATTATAGGGAGGGACGTGGTAACCTTATCCATGCTTCCCGTTATTTGGAGAAGGAAGTTGGAGTACTATCAATGGGCCACATAAAGAAATATGGTAAGGGCGTCTTAATCAGAGCCAAAGATCTTACTCAGGCCATGATGCTCCTCAATCTCCCCTGTCCTACTGATAGTATGTTTGAATCTATCAAACCACACCGAACATTCAATTATAGCAAGGGGCGTATATATAATGAAGACCTATATGAATTTTCAGAAGAAGACATTCTTGCTATGTGCCCAGACAATGTCCAACGAGTAACAAAGATGAAAGGCAGTAAAAATATGATCATCCTCACTTTTTATGGTTCGCATATCCCAGATCGCATTAACATTAACCCCACCTCTTTTGAGGTGAAGCCTTTTGTTGAGTGTCCCTTACAGTGTTTCTGTTGTTATGAGTTTGGTCATGGGAGGAGGAACTGCAACAACCGTTCCCGATGTGGTAATTGTTCTGCTTCTGACGCACATCTTGTTTCTGAATGTCGGTCAGAGAGTTACTGCTTTTATTGCAGAGATGCTCACCCCTTGCGGTCTCGCCAATGTAAGATGTACCTCCTTGAGCAGGATATTCTCCACTTGGCTAATACCCAATTCATTAGTATTGGTAGTGCCAGACGGCAACTCAACTTCAGGCGACAGAAGGATGGTGGTGTTAAGACATACGCCTCCACCCTTCGCCCCAAATCAGTTGTAGCACCCTCTCAACCCTCTCAAGAGGCAGCTGCTTTATGCTCCAGTGAGAGCGTTTCTAAGGTTACACTACATAATATCTTCTCTGTTTTGGAAACCTTATCAGACACTCATTCTGGTGACCCTTCAACTGATGACAATTCTGCAACTTTAGCTAAAGGTGTCCATGTGGTAGAGGTTCACGCTGCCACACGCTCTCCAAAAAGGAAACTTAAGTCACCTAAACGGTCACAGAGACGTCTTCATGGTTCCTCTGAGGCACTTGACTCAATAGATGTTCCTCCTTATAAAGCAACCATCTCTGAGGACTCATCCATAGTTTCCTCCCAATGTCACCAGAAGCGTTCTTGTGGCTCTGATGAATCTCTTGATTCAACAGAAGTTCCTCCTCGCAAGTTTTCTTCAGGACTATCAGAGGAGCGTGAAGTTAATGTGGATGCCACTGATGTCGCGACTTCAAAAGATTCAGTTTCTTCTCCGTTAGGACAGCAGAGTGATTCTACCACCTGTATTATGGATGTTGATGTGTCTGCCTGTGTCAGTGATACCACTGCTGCACAGGACAATACCAATGTAAATGCTTCAAAGAATATCCCTGCTCATATACCTTCATCTTTATCAAACATATCAAATGCTTTAGGGACTCGTCAGCGGGTCCCAATTACTACCCCAAGTACTACTCCTCGGGTTCGCTCTTCTAGTGGCCCAGGATTTGACAAAACGTATCGTTTGAGTAGACCCTCAGGTCGAGGTGGTAGTGGGAAGTACCTCGATGAGGCTTCCCATAGACCAGGACCAAAGTAACACTTTTTAAGGTCCTTCAGTGGAATTGCAGTGGCTTGCGTGCTTCTTGGGAAGAACTGCGCATTCTTCTCTCTAGTTTCTCTCCTGCATGTGTTTCTCTTCAAGAGACAATGCTTGGGGACTACATTCCTGCCAGTCCTCCAGCATATTCTGCATTTTATTCCAATTCATTTGAAGGGCAGGGTCACCATGGTGGCTCTGCCATCCTAGTTCGTCGAGATATTCCATGCACGAGCCTGGAGCTTGACACACCGCTCCAGGCTGTTGCTGTTGAGGTTTATATGGACTGCCCCTACACTGTGTGCAGTCTATACCTTCCTCCCAGTGTTACAGTAGAGAGGGGTGATCTCACCCGTCTTGTACGGGACCTTCCCTCTCCCTTTATTTTATTGGGTGATTTTAATGGGCGTCATCCTCTGTGGGGTGACAGTTCGATCAACCCAAGGGGTGTTTTATTAGCTTCTTTTATTGAGGATGAGGGATTAGGGGTTTTAAATACGGGAGATGTGACACATTTTAATAGCCCAACTGGGACTTTTACCGCCATTGACATTTCCCTTTGCTCACCCAGTGCTCTGTTAGATTTTACTTGGAGAGTGTTGCCTGATTTATATGGCAGTGACCATTTTCCTATACTTTTAGAAGGTAACAAGTATGAACCTCAGTCTCGTCTTCCCAGGTGGAAATTAGAGAAGGCTGACTGGCAGGTTTTTAGAGAGCTAACTTCTTCGGTCTCTTCAGTAGCCGATTTTGGTAGTGCTGATGAGGCTGTAACATATTTCACTGATGTACTCCACTCTGCCGCTCTCAACTCTATCCCTAAAACTTCTGGCTACTTTCCCAAACGTCCTGTCCCTTGGTGGTCACCAGTCTGCACCACTGCTGTGCGGGAGAAGCGTGCTGCTTTCTCTCACCTTCGTCGCAATCGTTGGGACCCAACTCTTTTAGAGGACTTCCGACGGGCAAGGGCCCGGGCTAGACGAGTTTTAAAAGAGGCACGACGTGCATCTTGGAAGGCCTATGTGTCTTCAATTAATAGTAAAACTCCACTCACCCAAGTGTTCAAGGGAGTCCGTAAGATGGCGGGGAAGTTTTCTCCTAGTTCTCCACCTGTACTTAAGGTCAATGGAGTTCAGATTATGGATAGTTTGACAGTGGCCAATACCATGGCGGAGGCTTTTGCTAGAGTCTCCAGCCGTGACTCTTGACCTCTGGCTGTGAGACATGAGTTAAGAGCCAAGGAGCGTACTGCCCTGAATTTCTCAGGGAATGAGAATGAAAGTTATAACCATATATTCACCCTGAGAGACCTGCATTCTGCTCTCTCTCTCTGTGGGGACACTTCTCCTGGGCCAGACAACATCCCATATGCAATGTTGCGACACTTGGATGAGGAGGCAATCTCATTTCTCTTAGCTTTATATAACAGAATCTGGGTGGAGGGTGTCTTCCCTTTTGGGTGGAAGGTTGCTACCATCCTTCCTTTCCCCAAGCCAGGCAAAGACTCTAGTGTTGCCCTCAATTACCGACCAATTGCTTTGACCTCGTGTTTATGTAAACTATTTGAGAAGATGGTGAATGTCAGACTGGTATACTTCTTGGAACGGGGTGATTTTCTGTCTCCGTCCCAGTCGGGTTTTCGTAAACATCGTTCCACTACAGATGCTCTGGTCAGATTGGAAGCTGCTGCATGTGAGGCCTTTGCACGATATCAACACCTTGTCTGTGTATTCTTTGATTTAGAGAAAGCATATGACACTACATGGCAATATGGCATCCTGCAGCAGCTCCATGTATATGGCCTGCGAGGTCGCCTTCCACGCTTTCTTAAAGAGTTTCTTAGAGGTCGCAGTTTTTCTGTAAGGGTTGGTACAGCTCTCTCAGCATCTGTTGCACAGGAGGAGGGCGTCCCTCAGGGAAGTGTCCTCAGTGTCACATTGTTTGCAGTAGCAATTAATGCCATTGCCTCATCCCTTTCGGACGGTATAGCCAACTCGATGTACGTTGATAACCTAGCAGTCTGGTTTGCTGCCTCCCGTATGTCAGTGGCGGAGCGACGCATGCAGCTTGCCCTTGACAGAGTGTCACGTTGGACTGGTTCTCATGGGTTTCGATTTTCTCCTGCCAAGACGGTTGCTATGCACTTCTGCCGCATCCGAGGTGTCCACCCTGATCCGGACTTATTCATGTATGGTCATCGGATACGCTGTGTCGAGGAGACTCGCTTTTTGGGTCTCCTTTTCGACAAACGTTTGAGTTGGGTTCCCCCCTTGCGTACACTTAAGGTCTCTTGCGTCAAGGCTCTTAATCTGTTGAGGGTTCTGAGCCATACTACCTGGGGGGCTGATCGGGCCACCCTCCTTCGCCTATACCGTGTTTTTATTAGGTCAAAACTTGATTATGGGTGTGAGGTGTACTCCTCTGCCACAGATGTCTGTCTCAGAGTTTTAGAGCCTGTTCATAATGCTGGGATACGTCTGGCAACTGGTGCGTTCAGGTCATCACCAATCCCCAGTCTCCTGGTGGACGCTAACGAACCACCTCTAGATCTCCGTCGCCAGTCCTCAATGATTCGTTGTTGGCATCGATTACATCGACTTCCCGACTCCCTTCCTTGCTTGGCGGTGTCATCTGATATCATGTCTAATTATTACCTTTCACATTCTCGTACACCTTGGCCCTTTGGCTTCCGGGTCAGGAAGGCTATGGAGGAGATGGGAATTGAAGATTTCCAGATTTGTCTTGTGAGGGTCCCCAGGGTGGCTCCATGGCTTCTTCCAGAAGTTTTTCCCTGCACCTGTTTTACAGACAAAAAAGAATCTCTTCCTCCTCCAGTGGCTCGTTACCTGTTTTTAGAACATGCCTTCACTCACAGGGAGTCCCTCCCTGTGTACACAGATGGGTCAAAGTCTGATGCTGGAGTTGGTTTTGGAGTTGTCTTTCCTGACTTTTGCCGTGGTGGTAGACTTCCTTTTGTCATGTCGATTTTCACTGCTGAGCTCTCGGCCATTTTATATGCCATCCAAGTGATTTTTACTCTCCCTCAGCATTCTTTTACTATTTATAGTGATTCCTGTAGTGCCTTGCAGGCCTTGTGCAATTTTAACTCTCCCCATCCCCTGGTGTTGGCCATTCTTGAGTGGCTTGTCCTCCTGGGTCGTCGTGGCCACAAAGTCACTTTCTGTTGGGTCCCGGCCCATGTGGGTGTCGATGGTAATGAGCGAGCTGATGCCCTGGCTAAGGCTGTGGTCTCTAATTCTCGGCCTCCTGCCGGGCGTCATCTTGTCCCTGCAGTGGACCTTCGACCCTATATAGATGCTGCCGTTCGTTCCTGCTGGCAGGACAGATGGGACGCAGTCGGGGCTAACAAGCTCCGTGACATCCGCCAACGCCTTGGTTTATGGAGCTACAGCGGCCTGTCCCGCCGGTGGGAGACGGCTCTTGTCCGTCTCCGCATTGGCCACACATTATTGACTCATGGCTTTTTAATGGACAGGATTAACCCTCCCTACTGTGATGATTGTCTGGTCCCTTTGACAGTGAGGCATATTATTGTTGAGTGTCCCAGTTTTGGGGACCTGCGTCGTAGGCACCTCTCTGAGTACCGTGTGGGTGACGGTTCTTACAGTCTCTCCCTGGTGCTCGGGGAGGAGGCTTGTAGTGTGGGAGGGAACACTCTCCTATGTGGAGGAGGCTGGCTTCCTCCATAAATTGTGATTTTATTATACTTATGGTTTTTAGATAGTTTGATATTATTTAGTCTTGATTCTTTTTTATATATTAATTAAGTTAACGCGTTCTTTTAGTAATGGTGTATGTTTATAGTTTGTGTGTAATTTAGTTATGATACGTGTCCCTTTCGGGAGTTTGTGATTTTGTTAGTTGAGGATAATAATTTTGTGTTGGGCAGTATATGACCCTAGCTGTTGCGCAGTCAGATGCCTAGTTGCATCAATAAATAAATTCAATTCCATGCCACATGTGGGCATTTTTCGTGGCAAATCATCACAGTGGTGCCACATCTCCTAAAACGTGCGAGCTCCTGTAACGTGGGGCAGTGCTGGCAAGTGTACATCCTACCTGTGTTTGTAATTTTGTCGAAATCGGACCAGAAGTGAGTCCTACAGTGACCAAAACGCATGTGGAGAAATTGACCAGAAAATTTAGACCCCTTGATTTTCAACCTAGTGCTCAAATAGCGAGTTTTAGGAATACGGCCATCGCTCAAATACCACCAGAATCACAAATGAACATAACATGTTACAGAAAAAGTTTTATCAAAATTGAATCTGGAGAACTGAAGTTATAGCAGTTTGAAAATATTTAGTTTTTTGACGATTTTGACCTTGATTTTTTTACTTTTGACCTTGAAAAACAATAGGTGACCTAGAAATTTTTATGCCTATCTGTGGTGAAATTTTCAGCAAAATCGGACAAGAATTGCGACCTGTAGACCGCGAAGTTACAGATATAGCCATAGAGCAATATACTTGGCAAAATTGGCGAAATTTTGCCAAGTAACAAGTTATAACACTCACTATCGTAAGTTTTACGTTCGATGGAAGAGCTTGACGACCTGTGATGATGTTAATGATGGTGATGTATGATGATAACAATGATAGTTAGCAAAACAGTTACTGATGAGAGATGATGGAGGACTGAATGTAATGATGTGAAGTGTTAACTGCTTGGTATGTGGAGTCTGTTGTGGGGATTCTGTCTCATCTCCACTACTAACGCCACTGCTGAACACCGGTAGTGGTTCATCAATGTCAGTCGAATCGGAGTTGATAACGTGATCACTTTTTCCCAAAGGTTTAGGGTCTGGCGTGATTTGAGGATCAGGTGAGGGGGTAGGGATAGCAGCAGGCTTCCTTGTGAAGAATATAGTGATAGGCAACTGACAACTGTTTTCGTTTCATATCCTGAAACAGAGTCTTATAAGGAATGATACTGTTTTCAATTTCACTCATCACCTTCAATGCCCGCACCATCGAAGGGTCAATATCATAGAAAAACTGTTTCAGCTGTTCTGTCAAACTCATTGCCTGGCCAAGATTTTCAAGGGTGAGTGCGTGAAGATGACTGGCCTCACCAACACACTCCTCATCATTCTCATTGTCTGATTTGTTCACAATCTCCAGCAACTCATCGTCATTTGGGGTCATGGCTTGTTCTTCAACTAGCTCCCTCACCTCACCCTCCTGCATGTCTTCAAACCCTTCACCGTCAACTTGCCTTGCCAGCTCCACCGTTTTCTTCACAGCTTTGCTAACCTCCTCCAAAGGAGCCAAGCCTTCAAAGTCACACACACACTAAGGTCACATAGCCCTCCAAAGCTGTTCACTGTCTGAGGGCACAAATCCTTAACCCTTAAAGTCCGGGTAGTGGTAATAGCCGCTCGTGTGGGGGAGTCCGGGGTACATGCCGCTCTGCTCGAGGAGTCCGGGTGGTGGGATATATCACTATTGCTAATGTCGAGCGGACCGCGCCAAATTTGGCGGGATTTTTTTTAATTGGCTATACTTCACCACCAGACCTACAAATTACCATCATCAATCAGTGTGCTACTGACCGTGAACATAGCTGGACGTGGTTCAGATTTTTCGCGCGTGTTCAATTCGCTACCCCCTACCATGCTGCCAGGCGCACCATCTCTCGTCACTTCCACTCCCAGGATGCAACCTGCTAGAGCTCGCAAACCACCTGCTAGGCTCTCGGATATTGTAATTGCAAGGGAGTTGGACGATATGTCAGAGCTTTCGCTTGGGAGTGACAAACTGGACAGCTATTCTGATATAGAATGGCACCTTGATCAGTCATCAGAAGAAGTTTGTGAGGGTATTTCTCACACAGTTCTTCCTTCAACATCAGGTGCTCAAGATGTATCCGATGTTGCAGCCCCCGTTGTAATTCCGTCCACCAGCGGGGTGGGAGCACTGAGAGGTAGCTTGGGAGATATTCTTTTGTCTCCCATTTCTGCTACTTCTCAAATGGTTGTAGGCCAAGAAAAAACAGCTTCCACTTCCAAACCCCACTACGGGATTACTCCCAAAGGTAAGAAGAGGCCAAGGAGGAGGTTAGGTTTTTCTTCCTCCTACTCCTCTTCAGTTGAGGTGTTACAACAACCAAAAATGGTAAAAGGAAGGAGAGTAGGAGTTGGAAGAGGGAAGGGTAAAGGAAGCGTATGAGAAAAGAGGTGCGGAGGCTTCTCTCCCCTGTCCTTGACCCTGTTAATCCTCCAGACCTGATGCCATCTCCCCCACCACCACCACCCTCTACTCATGCTCCCTCTTCCATGCCTGACAGCCAGGGGGGTATCGATGACACATCACTGTCGCCTACCCCATCGCTGTCGGCTCCACCACCAGCACAACGTGTCGCACCTCATCACTATGTGTGGACAGACTGCAATGCGTTTGTGCCTGATATACCGACTTTTGATGACAGTCGGTCAGGTATACAAGCCGCATTTCCATGTCGTTCATTGTCATCAATAATAGACTACTTCACTGCCTTCTTTGACGTAATATTGATGACATACTTGACACTGGAGGTAAATAACTTCAGAGAATGCAGCAATAGATCAGGGAGGGAACACAGCAAGATGTTGCCCTGGACTGGTGTCAATATTGCTGAGACGTATGTGTGGTTAGCTCTGACGATGCTGATGCCGCACGTCAGGGAGCATCACCTCAAGGACTTCTGGATCACTAACTCCCTTCTTTCGATGCCTGTCTTCAGGAAATATATGTCCAGGGACAGATACAGGGACATACTCTCATACCTGCACTTCGCCCCAAACATGGGTCCACACCTGAACGACAGGCTTTGGAAGATTAGGCCCGTTATGTCTATGATCCAGGAGAAAATATGAGCTTTCTTTCGACCATTCCAGAATGTGGTTATCAACGAGTCTCTGGTGCTGTTCAAGGGACGAGTGTCCTTTATTCAGTCCATCCCATCAAAGAGGTATATATTTGGCTTCAAATTCTATGTCATCTGCGACTGTAAGACTGGCTATGTGTTGGATTTTATACTTTATTCAGGTACGGATGTGGATATCCCGGGTCACCACCCTCTCGGCTTCAGCGGGAGTGTTGTCAAGCAACTTTTGGGAAATTATCTTGACAACAACCACATCCTCTACACTGATAATTATTACACCTCTCCAGCACTTAGTCAGTTCCTTCTGCAACACCAAACAGGATCCTGCGGCACCATTCGTGTCAATAGGAAGGGTTAGCCAGTATTTCCTCTCACCCAGGTGGATGACTGCCTGAAGAAGTTATCTGGGAACATGCTGGCCATCACTTGGCACGACAAACGCCCCGTCCGGATGCTCACCACCGTCCACAGGGTCACGATGCAGGATTCTGGAAAGATTGAGCGTGGCACAGGTAACTCCAACTTCAAGCCTGATGCTGTGCTTGATTATAATATATATATATATATATATATATATATATATATATATATATATATATATATATATATATATATATATATATATATATATATATATATAAAGTACAAACTGGAGTTAATAACTCAACTCCTGGAGAAATTCAGCACTGTGCAACCACTGCAGCAGCACAGACATGCAGCAGTGGGACGCCCTGACAGGTTGCAGCAGAGCGCATTTATGGCTTGCCACTGCCTAACCGCTCTGCCAACCTTGCCATCAGGTCATGCAAGTTATCGCTGCTGCCATGTCAGCAAGCACACAACACGTCGCCCTCAGAAACTAAAGGAAACTCACTTCTGGTGCAAGGAGTGTTGTGTGCCATTATGCCATGGAGACTGCTTTTCATAATACTATATACTGGAATATATATAGAAGCAGGAAGTGATGGGAGTAATGCGAGTGAAATACTAAAATATATAGAAAATAAGGATAATTGAGTGATAGTGACATATTTTTATTTACGTTGAACATGAACAAATAATGATATTGACACTGAAAATATTTTGAGTAAATACTGTACATAACTCTCATACTTCTCTCCAGGGCATAAAACCACTCTGGAATGGTATAGCTAAAGGGGGTATCACACTAGCACCGCGTACGAGGTACACGCGGGACTGGTGGTATGAGGTACCAGGAACGGTTGGGCAGTAGCTATCACACTACCGCAGGCGGCGGGCTGGTAGCCTGCCAGGTTCTTTGTATACCAGATGAGTCACACCACCACCGCCATAAAACGTAAACAACAACATGAATCTTATGGATGATAATGACCAGTTTGTGACTGCATTGGTCCTTGTAATTAATAGTTTTGAAGAAGAAAAGAGGAAACACTACCATAGGCTTGATTTTATTGTCCATGTTTGCATTCAATGAAGACCACACATGTACCCGTCCCTACGGGATGTAAACACAGTAAAATATCGACATCGTATTTTCTACTTTAAGTTTTGTTGTTGTTGTTGTTCGAAAATATTTGTATTGCAAAAATGTTTTCTTATATTAATCCACCTTTTTTACTTAGAATTAATTTATATAAGTACATTATTTATTGACTTGGTGGTGTATACGAGGAACGGTCTTGGCTAGGGATCCATTCCAGCTTTGTCCCGCGAATGCCGCCGCGGCTCCTCGTTCACGGGACGATATGGAGGCAATCCCGCGTGTACCTCGTATGCGGTGCTAGTGTGATACCCCCTTAACCACACACTAAAATAGGGGCTGTATGGTAGGGGGTACGATTACGGTACGACCACGCTAAACGTAATCTGAGTTGCTTGGAATGCTCTCTGATAAGCGTACACGCCAAAACAAGCGTACATATGCTTGTGTACACACTGAGAGGGCTGCATATACATGTCTTTCATGTCAATTCATGCCTTGTGCATTTATATATTTGTTTTTACACAGAAACACAAGCAGACAGACACCAAATCATATGGAAATGCACATACAAGCACGCACATACGCACACGTGGTGCACTGACACGAGTACATACATGACATGTATGACACTTCCTATTGTTTTTACAGCATTTATATATATGTTTTACACACAGATACGTCGGCAGACATCAGGGGAGATCTGAGTGAGCTGGATGATTATGTGAGTAGTGACGAGGACAACCTCGACTCAGACGACTTTCGAGATACTCATAATCTCCCCAGCAGCGACTCTGAAGCCCCTGACCACGATGAAGATGATGAATCCAGCGACCCGGATGACCCTGAGCCTGTCGCTCCAGCACCCCATCCCAGGCGAGGCAGGAGGGCAGCGCAAAACGTGATGAGACCCCCTCAGGCAGCCAGCACGCCCAGGAGAAGGGAACACCGACCTGTGCCACCTCCAACGGGTATTCCTGACCCTGCCAGGTTCAGATGGACTGAGGCGTCCGAGGACGACCCTTACATCCCCAACACGTACCTGTTCGACGACAGTGATAGTGGTGTACGGCAGGCTGTGAGGGACTTACCTCCAGGGGCAAAAGCCATGGACTTTTTTATGCTTTTTTTTGATGTGGCACTCATGGAAATTATTGTTGAACAAACAAATTTATTCTTTGAGTACAGTGGTGGTCACGCAGATTGTTCGCCATTTTCTCCTGCTAAGCGTTGGGTCAACACGACAGTGGGTGAAATGTACGTGTTCCTGGCACTAACAATGCTGATGCCCATTATAAAAAAGCACAGCATTCGTGACTATTGGGCAAGAAACCCACTTGTCTTTATTCCAGTGTTTGGAAAATATATGACAAGAGATCGGTACCAGTTGTTGTTGAAATACCTCCATTTCAATGACAACAACAACATTGACCGTGATGACGCAATGTTTAAAATACGCCCAGTGTTTGACATGATCATGGCAAAATGTAAAGAATTGTTTCGGCCATCACAAAAAGTTGTAATTGATGAAAGTTTGCTTCTATTTCATGGTAGAGTTGCTATTCGGCATTACATAAAAACTAAAAGACATCGTTTTGGACTCAAATTATTCGTACTATGTGACTGCAAATCTGGGTGTGTTTTGGACTTGGTTCTGTACACTGCTTCGCGTACCGATGTGCCAGGAAAAGACCCACTGGGTATCTCGGGGGCAGTTGTCAAGGAGATGTTGTCAAACTACCTGGGAAAGGGGCACATTCTGTACATTGATAACTCATATACGAGCCCTCTCTTGTGCCAGTACTTGCACGAGCAAGACACTGGTACTTGTGGCACAGTGAGGGATAACAGGGAATTTATGCCTAAGTTCCCCAAGAAACAGAAAACGGGTGACATATGCCGACAGAAGTGCGACAACATCTTGGCAATGAAGTGGATGGACAAGAGGAGTGTCTCCACTCTCTCCACTGTGCACAGGGGGGCCATGGTTGACAGTGGAAAAAAGACCAGGGATGGAGAGCCAGTGCTAAAACCGGACATAATCGTAGATTACAATATAAACATGCGCTTAGTTGACAAAAGTGGCATGATGATTGGTGAAGTGGAGTGCGTCAGAAAAACTGTGAAGTGGTATAAGAAGCTATTTTTCCATTTGGTTGACGTTTGTGTTCTAAATTCATATATTTATTACAAAATTGTCACCAAAAAGAATATACCACTTCGCAGTTTTGTTGACGAAACTGTGTTCCAGTTACTTGAAAACTTTGGTGAAGTGACCAAGCTGTCTCGCGGTAGGGGTGCGAGTGTGGCACACGCACCTGACCGTGTCTTTGCCAAGGACTGGGTAGGGCGTCACTATCTGGTGCACATACCCCCCACCGCTGCTCAGGTTGCTCCAGGAAAACGCTGTACCAACAAGCATGGGCAGCGCAGGTGCAAGGTGTGCTCAAGCACCAAACGACGACCTCCTGTCAAGAAGAATACCAACTTGATGTGTGCCGAGTGTCAGGTGCCTCTGTGCATACCTTGCTTCAAGGAGTACCACACCCTTACCGAGTACTAGTGAGAACAGCATGTTGTAAATAGGTTATATACGTTTAGAAAATTAGTGACAGCTCAGTGACTCCGTTATTATTACTATGTGTTGAAAATAAAGCCCCTCTGTGCATCCCTGAGACAACCCAGAGTACGTAAATACGCACACATGACCACCACTACGCATACCTACACCACCAAGCCTACACTGTACCAATGAACATGTAAGTAAAATAATGTATCTTATTGTTTTTGTTATATTTTTTACATACATTTTTTATATATTTCATTTTCAGGTACTAATACATAAAATATGATGTTGTTATATACATTTCTGCATTGAAAAAACTATTTATTTTGTTATATTTGCACGAGAAATCTACGCTCGCTAACGATTTCTTTCATTTTTAGGGGTCAGTATTTTATAGTTTTACACGCTATTGTACACAAACCAGTGGACTTAGGAAACTTTAGATTTCAGATTCTAGTGTGTAAAATCAAGCTCTACAAATGTGTAAGAATTTTTTTTACAAAATCGAAATTTTAAAAATCACCCTGTTTTTGCGGTTGAGGGGCTAGTAGCGTAATGGGAATTGCGGTTCGTATGGGTTAAGTCGAGGGTGTAAGTAACTTAAAGAAAGATATAATATATTTCTCTTTCCTGCAAATGGGTTTAACAAGTTAACATTCTGACTAGCAACAGACAGACAAATGGCAATGCATGAAACCTGTCTTTAAGTTTTATGAAGGCGAAATGCTGTGGCTGGGATAATCCCGTCAATAAAGCGTATCTGCCAACACTTTTATTCTAAATAATTTATATATATCTCCCCATAAATCTGTAGTTGTTTTCTAAATTCTATACATATTGACCCCGTTGGAGGGTATTGCCTGCATTAGTGATGTGGGCAATACTTTAAAGGTTTGGGCGCCCCTTCGGCTCCAGCAACTAGCTCTAAGGTTTTCAACTATCCCTCTTTTCTTTCTATCTCCTTCCTGCTTGCTCTCTCACTTATCTTTCACCGTTTTCTGGCACTATATGACCTCGCTGTTGCAGCGCCTAATATCAATCAATCAATCAACCTCTACATATTGAGAACCAAAATGCGATCAACAACATAATCTCAGCCGCAGTTTTTCTAATCATATAATTGGACTATAAGTGATAAGGGAGAAAGGCTTATGTCATTAAAACTTTTTAAAAACGAATGAGAAGGTTAAAAATATGAGAAAGAAAAGATGAACGGTAAAAAACGAAGGAAGGGCAAGCGACTCAAAGCGAGAGAGGAAAGAGTGAGCTCTGAGCTGTAACCTGTCGCCGATGCTTAATGGCCTCTGCTCCTCCATCTATAATAAGATAGACAATATGTTCATTAAATGTTTAACATTCGTTCAACAACATAGTACTTTTGTAAATATGAAATAATAAATATTAGATAAATAAACTGCATATGTTTATTATACAAAAGCGTCCTTCTTATTTATCAATTTTCACCAGAAATATTTTGTTTCTGAACTTTATTTTGAGAATTATGACTATGTTACCTTTTCTTAAACAAATTATTGTAGGCCTACATATCCTATAATGATTCAGATACAAAGTCATACCCAGTAAAAAAACGTTTAGATCTTTTCTTTCTTTAAACTTACATATATATTTCATCCTCCTAATTATCTGACACATTATTATGGTCATTACAACATGTAAAAGACCCATGATATGAGCAAAATATTGTGCATGATAATTGCCACGGATACGTCTGCATTTTGAAGTTTTGCATGGGTTTCCACTTTTGCAGGTGCACTTGATCAGCTTCAGAATCCTCTCTGGCGCAACTTTTATATTTGTGGGTAGAGTTTTTGGCAGCAGTGACTTTGTTTTGTCGTCTTTTATCCATCCATAGTTAGAGGCGTCTTGCTTTGGTGGATGAAACTGAAGTGCATTCTTCCAAATGTACTACATCTGCAGGTGAGCACGCTTTACATACTCAACAAATGTCTCTGTCGTCGGGGTTAGTGTGGCTAGTGGTGGTGTATTTGTTACTCCAATCCTGCCAACCTTTTCTGTCCAGTCTTTTACTCTAGCTTCTGACATAGATTTAGCTTTTGTCTGTCCATAGCATGCTCCTATGAACTTTGTTGCCTGTTCTAATACATCTGGTCATTCAGCTTCAACAGTACCAATAAGCTCTAGAGATGAAGCCACACGTTTCAAAACATTCAGCATTTTTAAATTCCCTATGCCATACCATGCAGCAGCAGTATCACAACCTGTCAATGCATGACCTGCTAGCATTGTAGGAATAATATGGTGGTGTTTCTGCATAGTTGCTTTGATATCAATCACAGTTTTCTCCCTTGATTGGTGATTACATTACCACTGATGTTTGTAATTCTTGCTGAAGATAGTGATATAGTAAAATGACGTCCGTGTCATTACTAGGGATAGTCACCAGCTTCAGATGAGTAACTGCGATATGTTCAGTCTGCTGCACAATTATGTTATCTGCTTCCTCATGGCATGTTGAAAGGTTGGTTAGTCTTTTGGTTTTGTCACTACAGTTATACTTCCAGTGAAAATAGCACTCGTCTTCTATGACCTGTGAATTATGGTAAGGAAAATTTCCATGAAAGCTCCTAGTTCCTCACTGGATCTTGGCTGGCACTGTCTACACACTTAGATAATTCCATTCCTGTGAAAAAAAAAAACAGTGATTAGAAATATAGCAAATATAAGGACAATTATTCAAAAACAAATTCACAACATTCTATGTAATTTTAATACTTTGTGCCATAACTCAATTTGCTCAATACTGACAGCTGTTCAGTAAAGATAGTTGTTTAATAGAAGGTCTGAGCAAAAAAACAAGGTTCACCCTAAAAAGAGCATTTGGCTCCGTTCACATTATTACTGGCCAGAAATGCAGGCAGATGTTGCTAAGTATTGTAAGGTGTGCCATACCTGCCAAATAATGGGCAAACCCATCCAAAGATTAGAGTTAAGTCCATTTATTCCATTACCAATGTTAGAGACTCCATTTACTAGAGTGGTGATAGATGTGGGAGGCCTATTGCTTAAACCTTCTCAGGGACATGTGTATCTTTTAACAAATATAGACATGGCATTCAGGTACCCTGAAGCCATACCATTTAAGAATATTGTTAATTAATTGTTAATGAATTGCTCAACATTTCACAAGGATGGGTTTTCCATTAGAGGTCTAGAGTGATCAGGGATCTAATTTTATATCTAACCTATTTCAAAAGGCCCTTAACGAATTAGGTATCACCCATATTAAAGCCAGTGTATACCTACCATCCTGAGAGTCAAGAGTCTCTCGAATGCAATCACCAGTCATTGAAATCTATGATCAAGATGTACTGCATTGAGACCGGAGGAGACTCGAGTATGGGTATTCCAGTTTTGTTGTTTGCAAATCTAGAGGAGAGGTACAACCACGCACCAAAGTTTCTGTACCCCCTCAGTGGAAGTCAGAGTCAGAGAGAGGTTAAGTAAACGGACGGTAGCCACCACAGTGTTGTCAACTCTAGCCAAGAGAGTATTCCCGAACCATGAGTTGTGAGCTCCATTTGAAGCATTCACATATAAGGTCACAGGGTATTGATTATACTTTGATATTATTAAACACATATTATTCAAATAATTATCAAGCATCACATAACATTTTATATTACAATATGGGTCTAATATTTTGTCCAGACCCCCTGGGCCTCAATATAATTAATTCACTAACACTTTATGAAGTGGGATTAGTGGAGAGGCTTGGGTCAATTCAGTTTTTCAAATCCTCAACCTACAAATAAAACGAGCCAGCAGTATATAATCTGAAAGACTGGTTGTGGTCCTTGTGTCCGTGGAGTTACTCTGGTTTACGGGGCCTCTTACCAGCAGTAATGTGTTGTTTCTTTGCCTTTGTAGATTTGATTCACAATTGGGGCCTCTAGTGGGGTTTTAAGTTTTCAGTAAGAAAGAGTGTAGGGGTGATTTTCACTTGTAGGAAGAAGCCAGACGTCCGGCAGACTATGGGTGGCAACCCCCTACCTATTCAAAATTCAACTAAATTTCTTGGACTGCATTTTGACAGTCGACTGACATGGCGAGTTCATGTCAGTCAGTTAAAAATTAATGTCTCAAAATACTCAATTTACTGAAGTGTATTTCTGGTACCAAATGGGGAGCAGATAGGAAGTCATTGCTAATGCTATGTAAAGCCCTGATTAAATATAGAGTAGATTATGGGTTAATAGTGTATGGTTCGGCATCTGAGTCTGTGTTGAAAGGTTTGGATGTGGTGCAGAATGCGTGATTGCGTGTGTGTCTTGGAGCCCTACGTTGCACTCGAATCGAGCATTTAAAACAAGACCAACTTATGTTAATATACTTTGCTAAGAAATCCCGGGTGCCGAGTCATCTTCCCGGGAATGCCTTGCTTCGGCAACTGCACCCGGTGGGCGATGGCACTAGGCCCCTGGCAGAGAGACCGAGTCATACGTCCGGGAACCCCTGCGCCCCAGAGGGCACTGGTGTGAGGCCAATGGGGACTAGGCCCCAAGTTCAAGTACCCAGGGAGCCGAATCATCCTCCTCGAAATGCCTTAGTGAGGCATTTGCAACCGGGGGGGGGGGGCATGGCGATAGGACCCCGGAAGGGCCGAATTATCTGCCTGGGCCTCGTACGTGAGGTCCCTCAGAGCAAGACTCCACGACCTCGTAGAGTGTGTCGGTATAGAATTATCAACAATAGATTCCCTGGTTTTAGTAGATATCGCACCCAGAGAAACATCCCCTTTTATTTGTGTGGAATCCTGGTTACCAGGGGTTAAATCCCAGGTGCCGGAGGATGAGGTACACCAGAGGTTTCTTGAGATAATTGTTAAACATATTTCCTATTTCCATCTGTATACCGACGGCTTCAAGATGGATGAAGGTGTGGGTGCGGGTGTGTGGTCGACTGAATGTCAGTTAAAATTCAGACTGCCGAATTATACATTGATTTTTATTGCAGAAATTTTTGCTATTAATAAAGCTTTGGATTTTGCCCTTTCGACAACCCATGATAGGATAGTTATTTTTACTGATTCATTAAGTTCACTTAAAGCTATTAAATCCTTGAATACTACTAAAAATGATATACAGGTTAATATCATTAGTAAGGTGTTTTTGTGCCAATAAATCAATCAAGCTAATATGGGTACCATCATATTATGGTATCTATGGCAATGAACAGGCTGATAGACTAGCCGGGTCAACTATTGATCTGGACCTTAGCACAGTCCATACAGATCTCAGGTGTTGTGTTTCCATCATTAAGTCCCGAATTCATCTCCTGTGGCAAAGGCAGTGGACCAGATTAAACATCAATAATAAATTTAAAACAATTATAGAACCCTGGGGTACGTCATCATGGCGTAGCCATAGGAACGAGGTGGTGTTGGCCCATCTCAGGGTCAACTGCACAAGGCTAACCGACCTTGAACCTTATATTAACAAAACTTTTCCCCCTGAGTGCCCAACATGCACATCAATAATGTCAATAGCACATTGCTAATTTTCTGTAATAAATATACAAACCAAAGAACTAAAATTAAAAAGTATTTTCAACAAAAAAGTATAGCTTTCACCATCAACAATTTACTAGCAGATGATAAGAATATTATAAGTAAACTGCTGAGTTTTCTGAGAGACAAATCTTTATGACCTTATATAGATTGATATAACAAAATAGAACCATTAGCTTAAGGTCCTTGCAGTCAGCATCTCAAATGGTAAGTTGTGTTGACTAATCTTCCTTATGTATGAAATAATCTTATATTGGTATAATTTCTCCGGTTTAAAACTGTGAAACATGTTGCTATTAACCCCTAAAGGACCGGGGGTAGTGAAATTACTGTGCCTCCCAGGACCGGGGGTTGAGCGAAAAACACGTAAAATAGCCTGTTTTCGCATGCTCTGTACTCTTAACCTACAACGAACGAGTGAATTATTTTAGTACCACGAGAACGAGCAACTCTTCCTCTTTCGATTGGTACCAATGGGAAGTCTGTAGGTTTAATGGTTACAGAATTACGACGAGTTGAATGAGGTACTGTCGCCGTACGATGAGCGCTAGTGTTTGGGTGGGTGTGCTGACTGTGGCGAGGTAGTAGAAAATGGGGGTAGGCGCTCATCGGCTAAGCCACTCACCATCACACTCGGACATAACAAGATCTATAATACCTCAATTATACCCTAGAAAAGGCAGTGTGTACTCGGTCTGAGCATCCCATTCTACTATAAACCAGTGTAGCCAACGTCTGGAGTAAAAAAAAATGGGGAAAATTCCTTAACCATGGGAAATTTTAGCAATCCGGCATATACCGGGCTCGGTCCTTTAGCGGCAACCCGTCATATGCCGGGCCTGGTTCTTTAGGGGTTAAGTAAGCCCCAAATGTCTTGAAGAACTGTTGTAAATTGTGTATAATTATTATAGTCCATAGCATCTCGTTTTTTCTAGTTCTTTCGTAAGTCCACACCTACACCTCGCTGGCCAAGATATTCTTAGTATTCTGTTGAAGTTCGACAAGTATTAATGTCAATGTGTGAGTAATGTGATCGTTGTCGTTCATATGTTTTTTTTTTCTAAACTCTATGCAGTCACCTGTTACTGTAGTCTGGTTCCATGTGTGCCTACAGATATGACTGTGATTTATACTTAAAATCACATGTGACCTTCCATTAATTACAAATTTTGTTACATTGCGTTCTGAAAAGTGATAGTGATCGTCCAAGCAACCACTGTGTGTGATATCACTTCACATACAAAAATGTGTGTATAATATTTGTATATATCTGTAATGGCCTTTACTCTTCTCAGGTATTTCTACATATGGGTGATCACTCATCAGTGCTTCATGCCGTCTTAACCCCAACCAACTGTTGGCACCTTGTTCACCTCTAGGTAACAAAAATATGCTTATTGTAATTTTTACCTTTATTCAACTAATATAATTACTAATTGACATTTATAGTAATCACATTTGATCTTATTTCTGTCATTACCACGTTTTAGTCATATATACAAAACTTTGTTATGAAATTTTACGGATAACATTGTTTAACGTATAGGGTTATCAGAAGTGTAACATGACCTTTACACTTTTTAGGGGTCTTTTTAATGCAGACGTTCATCGTTCCTGATGTCGTAACCTTACAAGTCTGCTACCCATCAGCAATTATAATCTTAACTGTCCTCCAGTAAGTATCTAATTTTAGGCCCCAGCCAACTTTCTACTTTATACTAGACTACAGAAAAAGGTGCTCTTTCTTCATACTTAGCTTAAAACTAATCTAGATAAAACTACTTAAAGTTTAAGAATTTAGTTCATAGGCTTAGATTTAAATATCGACAACGGTAAAAAACTTAACTGTAAACCACAAAGGTCTAATGGTAAAACCTGTGATTAAACTCTTTATGAAAAATCTGTCGATTATTGTATTTTGTAAAGAAATTTGGCATTACATAGGGACAGTTGATCACCTGCATCTAGACTGATGTTTTCTGATATATGTTTTTTGATCAATGGAACTATTCTTTCAACAGGTATGGATATCCAGGGCAGGCGACATGGGCTGCGTTCAGGAAGGCATCACGGGTGGCGAGCGACTCGCAGACACTTTGGGAGGTCTTCCTGAACGCTGTGGCGCGCCGCGCGCGACGCGGAGTGGCGGAGATGGTTTGTAAACAAACCACAGTTGCAGACGACATCAAGATGGCTCACGCAGCTCCTAACGACCCTCTTTTTGCTGTTTTTGCTACAGAGCTTATTGGGGAAGATCCCATATTAGAGGCAGCAATAGCGATAGCCGCCATAGAAGAAAAGAGAGAAGAAAACAGATACCGGCAATCATAATTTTCCTGGAAATCATAAGAACCCACCATTACTGCATACCTTGAATTTGATGTAACTTACTCTTTATATATAGTAACTCAAGTTATATGTCGACTGAACACAAAACCAGACCAAAGGTTGAATCAGAAGGCAGTAAAACAATTATTAAATCCAGTTCAGTTATATAGGAACTTGTACTAGGCCATATGGCGCTATCGCTACGACAACTTAGCAAGCGCCATCCTATTATTGCATATAATAAGCGAGATAATCGCCTTTAAAGTTTAGGTGATAATCACGCATAAGATAAACACGAATAATTTGTTGACCGTTACTTCACTTCAACAACTGGATATCACCACAATATAACATATACTGTGGTTTTTAAGACTTCATTAGAGGCCAGATTTTATTAGCTTTTGACTGATATATGTTAAAAAGTGTTCAGCTCCCTATTAAGAAAGATATTACAGGTATAATAAATACGACTGTCATGGAAAAGAGGTCAAAAGTTATGCTCGTACTGATATATTAGATTAATATGGAGAAATGGTAAATAATAATAAAATATACTACTTCGCTTAAGAAAATACATTGTTTAAGCATTCTATGGGTATAGATTAGATGTAGGTACGTTACCGAATAACTTTGAAAAGTTAAAAAGAATGTGATACTATCACAGTTTGTATGGTCTTATGTAGCCTCTCCGACAGGCGCCAGCAGGTGGGATGGCGCCGGTCGCTGCCAAACGTACGATTGAACCTAACGCTTTTAACAGCCATAGTTATAAACTAGTTAATTATGTATCTGAGTTTGCTAGGTTAAACCTGTATGAATGAGTAGTAAGTAGAGGAACTGTTGAGTCATTATGCATCTATTTCTCCACACGGGTAAGAATTACAAATGATTTTTTAATGGATTATAACACTCACACACCGCTTGCTTCTTCATCTGCTTCTGTAGTATACTTATACAAGGATATTTATTTATACAAAATAATTATAATCTTCACTGATTTTCTAATCGTTCTTTCGCTATTGGTCTAAAATAACGAAATTTATAGTGACTTCACTATTCTTTCCATTACCGCTTCGTCTCTCCTACCTCAATCCCTCCTCCACCACCCCGCTTCTCTCCCACTCTTTCCTACCCTCCTCTCTGTCACCTCATCACTGATTACCTCTATCTTCCTGTCTAAATTATAATACGTATCACTATCCATGTCCTTCGCCACTAAGTAGGCTGATGTTTTTGAGTGTCTTAATGTGTCCTGCTGTGTGTGTCTGCTGTTTCCTTCTGTGTTTTTGTATGTGTCTGCACCATACTACCCTCCCTCCCTCACACTTCTTCCTCTCTCGTTGTTACTGCTTTGTATGTGTATAGGTCTGTGTGTGTGTGCGTTCATGTGGAAGGAAGTGGGGATGTAAGGGAGAGTGGGGATGGAAGGATAGGAGAGAGAGTTGCGACGTGCGGCACTGCCTGGCATACGAATATAGCTAACGGCCAAAAAAGTAACGGCTATACCATTCCCCTCCCTTATTAATTTATAGCCCCGTCGACACTGCGCGATAGATTGATTCAACACGTTGAATTTCCACATTTTCAACAAGTTGAGGTGATTGCACTATCTACCGTAGTCACCTCACACATTTGAAAGGAGGGATCCGTGAATGTGTGTATACTGGTATAAATATTTGTGTACGTACTGTTCAGTTTTATTTGTGTATAGTAGTCTCCTGCAGCAATAAGTATAGTTTAGTGCACAGTCCACTCAACCAAGTCAATGCATACTCGACCTTATTAATTTTAAAAAATAGATTGACAGTGGCAATACTCATGTCGCAAGCCAGAGAAGTTTTATTTTCTGCCTTCTCCTATTCATGTAGTGAAAGCCATTACGCCTATAATATGTGCAGTCTTTGGTTGTAACTCTACATTTAACTACAGTGAAGCTATAAGTTTTTACCGCTTTCCTAAAGATACGGAGCTCCACCTACACTCTCCCTTCATCTTTATAATTTCCTCACCTGCCATCCCCCCCCCCCACGTCTCTCTCCCTCTCTGCAATTACAAAGACATTTCCAGAATACGAGCTTGCACTCACCGTAATACATAACTCACTCATTTATTCAGACTATCTTTCTACTCGTGTGAGAGAAAGAAAGAAACGTGGGGTGAGGGATGGAAGGTGAGGAAATTAAGGAGACGGAGAGAAGAGAGGGGTGGAAGTGGAAGAGGAGACTCAGACAATACGTCACTATTTGTGTTCGTTTCCATGTCTGGCAAATCCAGTTTATGCCTGTTGGTATAGGCACAAGTGTCTTTATAATTTACAATTAGTGATTCATGATACTCTTATAAATTAGGACAGTGTGTACTAAACTCTAGAGAACGCTCGTACTGATACGAGTGTTCGTTACAGTTATGAAAAAACGACCTTGCAATGTCTCTGAAATCCTTAGTATATTTGTTAAAACAATTAAGTTAATTCAAACAGGTATTAATTGGGTATTACCCGCTCAGATTTAAACGCGTTTGCCTGATAAATAATTTTGTAATGTTGTAGCTCGTTTTATGGGAATAGAGAATCTCTTCGTGTTTATGAGGAAAATGAAATGCTAATTCAAGACATGTAAATGTATAGCTTTTATAGCTGTCCTCTCTCTTTCTCTACTATTATTATTGCTATCATCTCTCTCTCTCCCCACTAATATAATATTGATAATAATAGTATTGATATTAAAATAACAATATTAAAAACATTAAGGTGATCTGTTGCCTGGTCCATTCTCTTGCCACTCTGCCTCGCTGATTAGGCTTTGATGTCAACTGTCTGCAACAAAAGAAATTTCTGATTGCATCCAGGTCCCCCCCAAATAAATTAATGTTCATTAACACAAAATATTTACTCTACTAAAAAGCTATAGCTTTACAAATTAAATTTGTTGAAAATTTAATAATCAAGTTGCACAAAACTGATAATTCAAAGAGGTATTTATTTGGGTATTATCCGCTCAATGACGGAGGTTTCATGGCTGCAAACCACTCATTGTAGCCTGGTCTCAGAGTTTGTAATATTAGTAATAATGAGAATAATATTATTATAATTCTACAGTACACAAATTTCCTTGCAATATGCTTACACGTCATCAACCCCCCAGAATTCCTTGCAGATATTAGTAAGACGTCTTAACAGTTTCTTATTGCCCTCAAAACTCAGGTGTACACCATCAAACCCTAAATCCTCATTCTCCACACCCATTCCCCGGACGCGTGACTTAGAGTCATGAATCCGTCCTAACTTTTTGTTTACTGTATTCTTTGCGGTATTATACGAATCTGACGACATGCCTCGAGGCTGTAAGCGGGGTTCAATATTGAGAATTAGGCAATGAGCACCAGTGAGCTCTTCAATCATTAAAGCAAGGTTCGAAATTTCGTGACTGAGGTTAGTTAGTTGTGTATCTACGTTAATATCATTTCCGCCCAGCATAAGGAGTACAAGATCAGGTTTGTATTCAAGGCATGTCGTCCAGGCAGAACTTTGAGTAATGTTACTAACCTTAGCACCAGAAGAGCCAAATTTCCTAACCTCGAACCATGGTAACAGTAGTGGACCCTGAAAAGGAAGTCTATTGACATAGCTATGTCCTAGAATACCAACCTTGCGAACTGGATGAGATTGCATCATGACTGTCTAACTTAACTTAAACAATAAGACCAGACTAATACAAATAGAAAAAAAAACACCAGACAAACACGAGAAAAGACAATCTAAACTGAATTGACCAGGGGAGCCCCTCCAAAGCCAATTCGATATACTACGAACACAGAACGAGAAAGACAGAGGACAAAAAATTCAAATTTCTAATGCGGTGGGCACGGGGAGCAGTGGAGATCACGTCTGACGTCTGTGGATGTTTTAACTCGCACTGAGTTAGTGATGGGTCGTTCGTGAACGATCCGGTTCAAAGAGCCGGCTCTTTGCAGTGAACGATAAGAGCCGGCTCTCGCTTAAGAGCCAAATGGCTCTTTTGGCTCTCTGTGAATTTTGAAAATTTGAAATAAATGTACGTGTATCAGGCTATTTTTCCTACACAGTGAGGACTCATATTTTATTCCATTGTTTTTTATGTATTCTAATGGGTAGAGCATTCATTGCTAAAAATAAAAACACTTCAGTTTCCCTTTGGGATGAGAAGCTACTGTCCATTTTCTTTTCTATTTTACTTCATAAATAAAAACTTAGTTTCTTGTTTGAGTTTCAGTTTTTGAACAGGAATATAATGAGCTATGTACATTAGGTAATTAATTAGCCTTTACTCATGAAATGTGATATAGCCTATTGGTATACACTGTAATAATCGCCATATTTTATAATCACTGCATTTCTATGTAGAGAGCCGTTTGGGAGCCGAAAGAGCCATTTAAGAGCCGGCTCTCTAATATGAAAAGAGCCATAAGAGCCGGCTCACTCATGGGAGCCGTAAATCCCATCACTACACTGAGTGACTGACTGAGGTCCGAGTCACACTATAGTGGTAGTGGGCATTGGGCCGGCAGCGCCGCGGTGGAGACAATCGGGGCTATGAGGGTGGAGTATTAATCATAGTCCAGTAGTAATTCATCGTCTGGATCCGATTCATTGCTTGGAGATGGTTGCAAATTTATTGACGTCTGTCTCTCTTGTTGTGAAATTATATTCTTGAGATAAGGGAATTTTACTCTATCAATGAACTCAAGTAATTTTTTCAAGCTTACAAGTTTGTTAGCATCCAGGGGAAGGGCGACATTATACTTTTGTGGAAGGTGCACGTCACTTAGATTAAATAGGTTTCGGGAGAAGGCCTTTTTCCCTGGCATTACTCTGACAGGTGTTAATTGTGCATCGTTGTAAGCCATACGAATGTAATATCCTTCCTTGTATGACTCACTAAAAACAAACATTCTGGCATCTATGAAGGAAACGGACACGCTCTTTGGTTTACGATTCACTTGTGGTGATAAGGGTATATCTTGTTAAACTTTAGTTCATGTTATATGTCTCAAGTCTCACGTCTGTATGATTTTGTTTCGATGATTTGTAATACAGTTCAGTATTTCGATGTAAGTTTACCTCGTGGATATGGTCATCCAGCGAGTTAGTTAGCTACTGGTCGGCACGAGGTACACTACTCTTTTGTATCGCTGCCTGAGTCCAATATAGCACAAAGAGAAACTACCCCTGCTATCTTTGATTTCATCCACCATCTCCAACATAAAGTGACTGTGAATTACACCCCCACAAACAGGTGACCCCGGAGTGACTTTGAAGATATGGGTGAAGACGGGGAGCAAGCAGAAACTCATCACGTTTCCATCAAACCTCCTCCGTTCATGGAATCGTCAGTAGAGGGTTGGTTCACCATAATGGAAGCCCAGTTTCATCTACAACGCATCACATCAGAGATCACCAAATTTTTTCACGTTTTGTCAGCGCTTCCACCTAATGTTGTCGGCCAGCTTTCCTCTGACACTCTCAACTCACGAACTTTCAAGACGTTGAAGCCTGAAGTAATCCAGCTGTTTGAAAGGACCAAACCAGAACTCTTTGAGCAACTCATCTCCACTGCGACGATGACTGGACGACCTTCCGCCTACTTGAATGAGCTGCTCAGCATTGCTTCTAAGGTGGGAGTGAGTGACGATTTAGTGAGGCATAAGTTTACGCAAGCATTTCCTCCAACAATCGGCACTGTTTTGGCTGCACAGAAGGAACTACCACTCATTCAGCTAGGGAAACTAGGAGACGAGCTTCTTCCATTGGTCAGATCACAACAGCAGTGTTTAGCTGTCGACGCATCACAATCCAGTTCTCCAGCTACAACATCTAGGAACCAGAGACAAGACTCTCATCGAGGCCAGCTGAGTTTTGGAGTAAAGCCTTTCCACGACGGCCAGAGGCCTGTTGTTTGTCGGGCACACATATATTTTGGGCCAAAAGCTCGAACTTGCAAGCCTTGGTGTCGATGGCCACACAAACAAGCATCTCTTCACATCCAACCATCATCAAGACCTAATTCTCCGAGTCGAGCTGCGACACCTGAAACATCTGCTTTTTCGTCTGATTCTTTAAACTAGATGGGCAGGTCAGTACTGTTGTCACTGGCCTACAACTCTTAGAAATATCAGTTTTTATTGGTGCTACAAGGGTCAAGTTTGTCGTAGACACTGGTGCGGCTGTGTCTATAATACCAGTTACTAAGTTCGCCGGAAATTATCTCGAACCAACACCAGTGAATATTTCTAGTGCTAGTGGCGAAAAGATAAGGACTTATGGAGAAGTTTTGCTACATCTAAAATTACCGGAATTGAAAAGAACATTATCTTGGGTGTTTGTAGTGGCAGATGTTACTACACCACTTCTGGGATATGACTTTTTATCTCATTTTGGTTTAATAGTGGACTGTAAAACAAAACGTGTACGTGACAGTTTAACGGATTTTACGATACCTGGTAGTTTAAGAAACGTTCAGTGTTATGTGGTGAATGAAGTATCAGGTTTTCCCAAGCAGGTACAAAAGCTCCTTGAAGACTATGCTTCTGTCATTCAACCCTATCAGGTACAGTCAGAAAAAACTTGTAACGTTAAGGCTTCTCACTATATAGACACAGGAAGTGCAACTCCTACCTACGCCACTCCCAGACGTCTACCACCTGACAAGCTGAAAGCTGCAGAGGAGGCTTTCCACACACTAATGACTGCAGGCATCATTCGTCCTTCGAAGTCTCCTTGGGCGTCTCCTTTACATTTAGTTCCCAAAATTAAGCCTGGAGAGTGGCGAGTCACTGGTGATTACCGTGCACTGAACGCAATTACCAAACCAGATCGTTATCCTCTACCGCACATACAGAGCTTGTCGAGCAAGCTCCATGGGAAGGCTCGTTTCAGTAAAGTGGATTTACTACGTGCCTACCATCAGATACCAATGAATAAAGAGGACATCGAGAAGACAGCCGTGACTACTCCGTTTGGCCTATATGAGTACGTGTTTATGCCTATGGGCCTAAAAAATGCTGGATCCACCTTTCAGAGGGTCATGGATTGTATTTTTCGTGACATCGACTGTGTGTTTGTATATCTTGATGACATCTCATCTCATCTCCTAATGAAGAACAACATATGCGTGACCTGGACTTAGTTTTTAAGAAGCTGCAAGAACACGGCCTCAGGATTTCTTTGGAGAAGTGTGTTTTTAATCAAGAGAAACTACGGTTTCTTGGGCATCTCGTAACTTCGGAAGGATTGCGACCACCAGAGGATAAGATAGCAGAGATCGCCGACTTCCCCCAACCAAAGGATTCTGCTGCCTTACGACGCTTCCTAGGTATGGTCGGTTTTTATAGAAGAATGATCCCTCATTTCTCGGATATTGTCCATCCCATGAGTGAGTTGATTCGACAACACCCCAAGACCGCAGAATTACCATGGGAAGAACAGCAAATCACATCATTCCAGCAAGTTAAGAAAGCTCTTCAGAATGCTTGCACATTATCTCATCCTTTACCTCAGTGTTCGGAATACCAGCTTGTAACGGACAGTTCTCAAGTGGCAACTGGAGCGGCTCTTCATCAGATGGTGAACGGTAGCCCAGTGCCTGTGGCATTCTTCTCTAAGAAGTTGAGTGCCGCCCAGAGAGCGTACTCAACATACGACAGGGAACTCCTGGCTGCCTACCTGGCCGTGTTACACTTCCGTCACATGATCGAAGGTCGTCGTGTCACTTTGTTCACGGACCATAAACCATTAACAATCACCTTCAATAGTTCTCAGCCAGCAAAGACTGATCGACAGCAGCGTTACTGGACCCTTATCACAGAGTACATTACAGCAGTGGATTATATCAGTGGTGGAGAAAACGTCGTGGCCGATTGCCTGAGCCGCGCTGTGAACGCCGTCAGAATTGAGGCATACGACCTACACTCCATTGCAGAACGTCAACAGAGAGACGAGGAAACTGCAACATACAAAAATCGTCTTAAGAAATATCCTCTTGACAAAGAAACTACAATCCTCTGTGATTCTACCACCGCACAACCCAGACCCTTTCTTCCTGTCTCGTGTCGACGTGCTATTTTCGATCAGTTTCATTCTTTAACGCATCCCGGAATTAAGGCTACACTTAGGATTCTAAAATCTCGATACTTCTGGCCCGATATGGATCGTCAAATACGTAGTTGGGTGAAGACTTGTACCTCATGTCAGAGTGCTAAAGTAAATCGTCATACCAAGTCACCATTAGCAAATTTTGACATACCCTGTGCACGCTTCGAAACTATCCACATCGACCTAGTTGGACCATTACCACCATCAGTACCCCTTGGACAGTCTTATTCCTTACCCAATCGTTATCTCTTAACTTGTATCGACAGGGCCACGCGATGGATAGAGGCCACCCCTATATCGGATATTACTGCAGTTACTGTTGCTGCCGCATTCCTGGATATATGGGTGTCTCGCTTTGGTGTGCCGTTATACGTAGTAACTGACAGGGGTGCGCAGTTCGAGTCTGATCTTTTTAAAGAACTATCAAAGATGATTGGCTTTCATCGTATTCGAACCACTTCATATCATCCTGCTTCAAACGGAATTCTTGAAAGAGCACATAGAACGCTTAAGACTGCAATCATCGCTAGGGGACAAGAATGGATACAGTCTTTACCAGTCGTACTGTTGGGACTACGTACAATACCGAATGAATCTGGTTACTCTCCCTTTACTGCCGTAACAGGGAGTCAGCTGCTTTTCCCTCGCATGCTAGTCGAACGAACATCTATCGAGTCTAGCCACAAATTCATCCAGGAATTAGCATTGCGTATGAGACAAATTGATTTTCTCTCTTTATCAACAGGTAGTGACCATAGCTTGCAGCGTCCCTTCATTCCAGCTGATTTATCCCATTGTACACATGTCTGGCTGAGAAGAGATCGTGTCCGTCGTTCACTAGAAGCGCCTTATGTGGGCCCTTTACGTGTGCTGAGGAGGACCGACAAGTACTTCACTCTCGAATTACCATCTGGAGCTCACGAGACTGTATCAATTGATCGTTTGAAACCCGCCTATATACCACAAGGAACGTCGGAATTAGTAGCCTCACCCTCTTCTACCTCCGACGAAACCTGTGATCTGCCAAACATGCCACCCAGGGATATAACCCACACACCGATGCCTACCAAGACCCGCTCTGGGCGAACTGTACGGATGAAGACTGATCCAGAATACATATATTATTAAAATTTTGTGTGTATGTAAATTGTAAATAATTTGTAAATATTGTGTTTCCAAAGGTTTACGCTCCGCTCTGGGTGAGGGAGTATTGTGGTGATAAGGGTATATCTTGTTAAACTTTAGTTCATGTTATATGTCTCAAGTCTCACGTCTGTATGATTTTGTTTCGATGATTTGTAATACAGTTCAGTATTTCGATGTAAGTTTACCTCGTGGATATGGTCATCCAGCGAGTTAGTTAGCTACTGGTCGGCACGAGGTACACTACTCTTTTGTATCGCTGCCTGAGTCCAATATAGCACAAAGAGAAACTACCCCTGCTATCTTTGATTTCATCCACCATCTCCAACATAAAGTGAC